>JAPMOB010124408.1:0-12062 GCA_029875015.1 Lepomis gibbosus | reverse complement strand
GGAGGAAGGAAGAAGAAAAAATTAAGGATTGATAATAGGAAGTAAAGGCCAAGTAAAAGGAGGAATGGAGAGAAATGAGGAAAGGAGAAACATAATGGGAACAGGAATGAGGAAAAGAGGAGGGAGGATGAGGAAGAAAAAGGATAGAGGGAGGATAACAGGAGAGAAGGATGGGGAGGGGAAAAATCGGTTCAACAGGTTATAGGAACATTAGTCTGTCAATCGGAAGGAAGAAAAGATGGACGCCATGCCTCACTGGAGCCTCGTTTAAAAGCTCTGAAATCTTAAATTTGGCTCATCACCTGCATTTTATTCAAGCGTGTGACTTTGTGTGACTTCAAACAGGCTGCAGTGAAACAGGGCCTCTCCATCTTTTAAGGAGTTTTTCTTCCTTCAATCAGGACAGGAAGAGCTGGGCAGACTGCAGAACATGGAGCTGATAGTGACGACACTAACCTGAATTCACATGTAAATAGCTACATTTTCAATTATTTTGCTTTATTTTCTCATTTAACACTCTCAGTTTGTCGTTCCTTTCATCTCCATTTATTTTCTTTATTCCCTTTCACTCACATATATTACAGGATGCAGTGAGGATATGTAGACTATTGTTCTGCTACAGATACCAGCTGGCAATGCATCACTATCAGTACCATGTTCCATTAAAAGGCGTGTTGTTGTTGTTTTAGTACGTTATCAAACCACGCATCACTTAACGCTGGCAGCCAATCACCAGAAAGAAAGTTCCTTGTATGGGTTAGGGAGGCAGGATTAGTCAGGTTAGACGCAGCAGCCTGGCAATAATCAAAATCTTTGATCAATCAAGGATTGGAAATGTAACACGATAACAAAGGGTCACAAAACAGCAATAGACACTCACAGAGCATGCATAAAAGTCACGTTCACACATCACGCACCCTATTCACAAAGCAGCCATTGTGAACACTCAGCTTAGGACATTTCCTAGAAGACCAAGTCTCGACTGCACTGACAAATAAATATTTTGCTTTTCGTAGATTTAAGTTCCCTTTTGGTAAACTTACTGTGTTGTACAACACATCAGTATCTGGATTGTTCAGGGAATATGCAACCTCCTGTTGATGTCGCTGATCTGAGCAGTTGCTGTGGCTCTCATTGTCTGATCTAGTAATTGTCAAGTGTAGCAGACCTTGTTATTAATGTGTTTAAATCTGCATTAATCTTTTTTTAGCCCGTTTGGGAGGGCAGAACTCCACAAAAAGCTAAAATTCGAGATATTAAAACAATAAGCTGGAAGACACGGAAATATTCGCACATATATCTGTGAGTTCAGCACCATTCACATTATATGTGGTGGTCATATGATCCATTATTCACATAAAAAATTAGTGCAGTTTTCAGTGACATTTGTTTTGTATATCATTTATGACAACATTCTCAGTTTCCTAAGCCAGGAGTTCACGATGGCTGCCATTTGAATTAGGACAATAAGCACTTATACCTTTTCATAGCAAAACATTTTCAATAATATTAGAATTACTCAGGGCGAAAAAATCTTAAAATAGCTTAGACACGCATAAAAACAAAGGCATGCACACAGAGCCTGAGAGTGCGAGAGGGCAGCAGTCTTGTACAGTACAGTACAGAGGAAGTTGTAGTTCTGATGGCGTCAGAGTACACAGAAACATGTAGTCCTTATTTTCGGCCATCAGACGATGCCAGTACCAACCTCCAACATTAAATTACTGTGCCTCACATAAATATTGTCCCCATACACTCTCAATGGACTCTGTAAGGCAGACATACAGTAAAAAAAATGAAGTGGAGAAAATTAATTTTAAAAGTAGAAGTAAAATGAATGTGCTCTTCAAAATAAAACAAGATCTGGAACAAAAATGATAACCATTAAGTGAACGAAATGAATGAATAAATCATAATAAAATAAATAAATAAATGTGCATGTGAGGTCGCAGACAAAATGTCTCAAACTGTGATGAAGGCTGGAAGCACAAGTTAAAACACAGTCTGGTATTGCGCATTGAATGTAATGATAATAACACCTGTACCCATGTTAACACATGCAAAATTCAAAACATCACAACACCAGCAGACACAAACCAACAAACCACCAAAGGGCTTTCAGCAACAACAAAAAAAGAAAAAAAAAAGAACCAGAAACCAGAACTGAAAATGTGAAACCATAAACCACAGCAGAGCAACCGGAAGTAAAGGTTTTGGGTGAAAGTGCCCAATCAAGATCAGTTTTTACACCCACACACAATCTGAAAACAAAAGGGTTTAATCAGCTACATATTTATTTAGCTAAATATCATCAGCTATTAATGTAAATATTTAGGTTTTTCAATTTCCAGATTGGTAATAGTAACTGACAAAACTGAATCTGTATCCTTGTAGGGCAACTTCACCCTAAAAAGAGTGAACCAAACCAACCAACGCGGGCAGAGCAAATGATTGACAGACCAAATACACAATCAAATAACCAAAAACAGTGTATGAACCTGAGAGAGGGCAAGCTCACTCGCTCCAAGTGACTGTTGAAGGGGTAAAGTCAGGAAAAAAGAGTAAGGACAGGTTAGGGTTACTGAATGTGCCATTCCCATTCAATATCCACCTTTACACTAGTACTAAGCAAGGAAATATCATCTTTTATTAATCCTACATTATTCTCCCAAGAATTTGCAAAGCATGCTGGGTAAAGACAGACCCTACAGACCTGGGTCGGTGCGGCTTCCGCATCACCAGGGCTTAAGTCCACCTCCTTAACCTTCAATGTTGTAGCCATGGCGATGGCAGGCATGACCAAATGAGTAGGGTAGTGGGCACGAAAAAAGAAAAATGTGAAATGGATGATGGGAAAAGCTAGTTTCTTCCACAGCAACCTTGGCGTTAGGGAGCGCTACTGGTCATGTGACGTTTGCACCAAACCCACAGGAGCAGTAACATGTAAGGACTCTGACACGGTCAATAAACAGGAAGGACAGCAGCTACTGACTACCCCTGCCTATATTCACAGATTCACAGTCTAAGTATTATCATATGATGTACATAACATTTATGTCTTTCCTAAACAACTTTTTATATACATGATTTCTTTCTGGAAAACAGCACACCTTGGTAACTGCACTACAGGTCTACAACAATGCGTTTATAACTGCATGTGCAACAAGTAAAATGCTACACCTACTATAGTTCCCATGTTGATTTTTATGACAAATGCTGCTTTTTATTCAAATAGAAGGATTATGGAACTATTCTCTGCAATGTTCTCTGCAGGAGGCAGCTTTTACTTTAGTAGACTCAGTTACTCTGGTAGTGAGCTGAATAATCCACATCCACAACTTCAGGCCAACCACAAGAACATTATAGTTTGACTTAAAACTAAGCAAACAAGGGACAGGGGATTAAGGAGAGAGTCCTGAACCCCAGGGACCGGGGTAAGTGTAACACTGTTTACTCTTAACATTCATTAGCAATAATACACAAACCAATAAGCTTTAAGTGCTACAGGGTTGACGGGGTTAATGTATCTTTACTCGGCATCTATCTGTGTGTACAGTTATAATATCTAATCTACAACTAATCAATCAGTGCAGCCCTTTCACCGCACTACAAAGGCAAAATGCAGCAACTTTTTATCGCTTAAGTGCTTATTTATTTTGCATTTTACAAATTTACACCATTACGTTACTTCATTTGATGAGTGTGACATTAATCTGCCGAGTGTTGAACACGGAGCAGCTGTGGAGAGGGGACGCCTTTTTGAGCCTAAACACAACTAAACGCGACTGATTTTAAGGATTTGAAATGAATCAACTGGTTAAAACAAATCTCAAAAAGTGTTCTGCCTGTCATAAATATTACTGCATTTTGCCACTGTAAATTATCCTGCAACTCTCTCCTTGCCTAATCTCTGTACATTATTTAAATCTCATAATATACCTATATTTATCTCTATAATAACACTATAATAATATTCTTGTTATTTTAACAGTGTTTATACTTTATCAACTCTCTGAAGTGTAATACTTTGTTTAATCTTACTTATTCTAATCTCTTTGTTATACACAATACAGCGGGGTTGGCAGGGTGCAGGGATGGTGAGAAAAATAAAGTATTAGGTAAAGGAGGAAGAGGTGGTGGCAGGGGTGAAACATAAAGGAGGTCAAAAAGACAGGGGAGGAGTGGAAGCGGGTTTGTAGGGTCTATTGTGTGTTTTTATGCGGCAGGATCGCACATCTCTTGCACCCAGGTAGCACTCGTGTGAGTGTGGTGCCTGATGCGCGGGGGTGTGTGCGTCGGTGTGAGAGGAGAAGCCTGCTTGTTAAAACCAGAGCTCGACTGATCCTCAAACTGATCGCTTGGCGTATCTGCGATGAAAACTGGCAAAATTGCCTTCCGTTGACTGGAGACTACGTTCTCTAAGTAGCACAGAGTCAGGCCGAGGGGTGTGGCTAAAATAAGGGCTAAGACCAACGACTGGCTCGCTGTCAGCATCACAACCAATAGGAAGACAACTAACAGGCAGGGCAGGAAGAGAGGGGAGGGGTTTAAGAGGTATCGATGCAGGGATGGGGTTAGGGTAAAGCAAAAGGGGGTGAAGATTGTCGGGAGAGAGGAGCGAGATAGGACTGAAAAGAAATAAGAGGGCAGAGAAGAGAGAGATGGGAGGGAGGAAAAGACAACTGGAGGACCGGTAAGGGAAGAAATCGAGGGCAAATGTAGTCGTGTTCGACGCCACTGAACAGCAGGAACCAGACTAATACATTTAGTAGGCAGACGTCTGGTAATAAACGCCATACAGTGAGTTAATTTTAGCGCCAAACTGCTAAGAATTTGACATAATCTGGGTGTAACTATAGTGGAAACGATAAATTTGGGGGCACTGAATGTGAAAATCTTTAATTTCCCTGCTGACTTTGAAGTGAGCGTGGTCACGGCAGGAGTAAAAAAGCTCAGTTTCTTTGTTAATCCTAAAGACAGCGTTGCGGGCAGACACCTGTTTCCATTCTTCCCCAGAAGGGAGAGAAAACACAGGATGAAAGAAACATATTTAACCACACCCCTCAGAGAGAACCAGCTCCACCAATGTGGTAACCCAGCTGTTGCTGTAGTTTCAGCCTCACAGCCCTCCTCAACTGCCAAAACCTCTGAACTGTACGTTTCGAGGCTTGTGATTGGGTAAGACGCTGGAGGGTTTTTTGCGAAGTGGTCAGGATCGGCCAGCTGCTCATCAGTGAAAGGAGGTGAGGTGACTGGTGGAAGAGTCCACGGTGTGTGTGAGACGGCAGTGTCGTCGATAAGGTCGTCGTCTTCGGAAATGTCTGAAAGGCCGTGGTCGAGCTCGGAGATGGAGTCGAGGGAAGGTGGGATGGAGGAGAGTGAGGACGATGAGGAGAAGGAGAGAGGAAACATGAAGATTGACTGATGCAGGAGAGATGAACACAGACAGATTGAGATAGGAAGAAGGAAAAGGAGGGAGAAGAGGGACACAACAACATATAGGAGAAAACAAAGAAGTAGAGACAGAGACAGTGTGGGTGGGAAAAGAAAGGAGGCCAGCACACACACATCCACAAAGTAAAAC
Source organism: Lepomis gibbosus (assembly GCA_029875015.1). Lineage (NCBI taxonomy): Eukaryota > Metazoa > Chordata > Actinopteri > Centrarchiformes > Centrarchidae > Lepomis > Lepomis gibbosus. The sequence continues at coordinate 6,478 of JAPMOB010124408.1, read as the reverse complement.
AGCAAGCAGTTAAGAAATAAGTAAAAAAAGCATTAAACCAAAAACCGACGCAAGGTGCATTCAAAGTATCATTTCATTTTTATGAAATGATGACAAAAATGAAGAGTATGCAAGAGTGGAGAGATAAAAGCAAAAAAAGGGAGCATGTGAAGGAAAAAAGAGAGAGGGAAAGAGACATAACATTAGTCAGTGAACAACACACCAAAAATAGGTTAAAAGTGAACATAGCAGGGTTGAGAAACAGTGCAGAGTACAGTTGTGTGCGGAAACAGTGTCAACAGGGGGCCACCAGTGAACGAAGCCTAAGACAGGGGTCAAATCCACAGTGCTGGGGTGTGAGTGAGGGTTAGGGAGAGAAAAAGGAAAGTGGGGATGGGGGGTGGTGGAGCAGGAGGCATGCTATAACATACAGTAATACACTCCAGTACTCAACTGCCTGACTACCTCGAAAGCTAGCTGTAGGCGCAAATGTTAACATCAAACGAAAACGCCCTAAAATGAAGATAGCGTATTTATCAGGTAAGCGTTTAAATGAAAATGTGAAACTTGCTCTGTCAGTCTTGTTGGTCTCTCTCGTGTGCCTCTGTCACTCACACACATATACACAGCTTAAGGAGGCAAAAATGTGGCTGCCTCCCGGTCCTAGAGGAGGCAAAGTTAAATATCTAAATGATCCTGTGAAAACAGAAATGGTATTAGCAAAGGACTCATATTGGCTGTATCTATAGTTGATTTTAAGTCTGAGTATTAACCAGATAAAAGCAGTCAGCCTCCCCAAAAATCACAGTACTATGCACGGCCTAATAGCTATGGCTTAATATGAGGCTTAATATGCCTTTACCATGTAATACAATATTAGTATAACAACCCAGGAAAAAAGGATGTTGTTATAATGTTCTAATGAATAAAATTAAAAAAACAACACATGAACAGTTCCTGAGGGTAACAACCAGGTAATATCATGGCAACAAAAAAAGAGAAAGACTTGCTTTCTTAGCATTCTTCTTTCTGTCTTGTTTTCTGTCTCCTTCCACAAATGCATGTAACCACACCTGATGAAAACAACACACACACACACACACACACCTTAGAGTCAGAGTGGAGCTCACGCCCGTTCTCGGCTGTTTCCCTGCTGGCCTCTGTTATGCTGATCACTGGTGCTAAGGAAGGAGAAATACACATAGTAGAAATAAATTAATATAAAAATAAACATTACTTTCAGCTTCTCAACAATTTAACACACAATAAAAACGTACTGATTCTTCCACCGACAGCTGCCATCTGCACAAGATCAGTTCAAGATCACTCGCTTGTTTTACTCAAGAGACATAAAACACTTTCTACACAAGGTCAGAGCAGACTTAATTCAGTCCCATACAAAGCCAAACTCAAATGATTCCCTTCCTCTACTGAATAATTTGCAGTTATTGTAATTTCTACTTTAGGCAGGACAGGGCATAACTGCTGCAGCTATTATTGTCAGTGTGGGTGCGATATTGACATAAAATGATAACTTGACATTTTGTGGGATTTTGTCTTATACGATAATTAATTATACGATATTTAGACGATATTTGGCATCCGTCTAAAATGTGTTTAGAAAAATCTAATATCGTATTCACTCATGACAATAATTCGAAGTCTTATTTATTTATTTAAAACTGAAGCTTTCAAGTAAAAACAATCTAAAAACACCGAAGTAATCCAGTATAACTGACTTCAAACAGTGCAAGTATGAGTTACCACTTAATTTCTCGCCATATTAGCCGTGAGTTCTGTCGTAGCTGTTGTTATAATGGCTTTGATTCTGACATCATCATTGTAGCTGTGACCTGGAGTTCGTTTTTGTGCTGGTACCTTTTTATATACAGTATGGCTTGTACCTGGTTGGTTCAGGCATGTCTTGGGCAGCTGACTCCCGAAGCTTTTCAAATTCTTCTGTGCGGGGGTTAGTTTGTGGTCTTTAATGGCAACCCATTTTCAGGTTAGTTTGCAGATACATGTCTTTTAAGCAACATCTGTCTTTTCAAAGCCAAACCAGCTCCATGCAAGTGAGGTTGATTCACATATAGCAATTCAGTCTGACCACACAGACTGCAAGGCTGGTGGTGTCGGTGTCTTTGTCTCCTGGCGCTGTTTGTTCACTTATTTTTAACTTTAGTCCTGCATTTTTCTGCAGCTATTGTTTGTTTAATTCAAGCATGTGTGTACTGCCTGCAAGACGCAGTGACTTTGCGGACAAGGTGTTCGTTCCAACATAACAAGGATGTTGGCTTGCAGTGGAATAATGTGTCCAGCAGGGGACAATATAAGACAGTGGAATAACCTGACACATGTGACACAGAAGGGCACAGCTGCATTAGGTGGGATCTGTAAGCCAAATCCGGAAAACCACAAAAAAACGGTGCGTACTGTTTGTATGACAGTGAAATATGTATTTGATGTGAAAAAGGCTCATTTTAAATTTCAATAAGCAACAAGGGTGTGTAGAAATTAAGACGACATTCAATTATTAACTGTGATCACTGCAAAGTTTTCCCATTTTCTTCTCTGCCATGACATGCAAGTATGACATGAGAGTATCTTCTGTATCTACACGCTGCATTTCTTTCAATGTGACTTTTTTCTTTTAGATGCGCATAACATTCTTTCCTTCCATCTCTTTCTTTCTCCCTGTCTGTCTCTCACTGTGTGACAGGAAACACATGCTGCAGCTATTTCCTGTATCTGGTCAGACGCAAACATTTTACATCCTAACAGACGCACAACCTTGTGAAAAATGCTCCATCAATTACCTCACTTCCATCTGCCCATTTATTTCTTGCGCTCCCTCTTTACATCCGTGGATCCATTCATTAAAAAATTGTTTAGAATGAAGCTGGAATGTCATGTGTTACCTCCATCCAGACTGCGGCTGATCCGTTTAGATGAGGTGCGTTCAAAGTTGGGTGCAGGTCGGTCTATGAGGGAGCTGGCCGCGCGGGTCTGGGCCTGGGTCCGCCCACTGTAACGGAATTTGGAGCCCAGTGTCAAGAAGCGGGCCTTGGTAGGAGGCTCTGGTGCATTTAACCTAGAAACAAGAGACAGAAATAGAGGGAGGGAGGGGGAGAATGATGGGAAAATGGGGGACATAAATTTTAAAACTTGTTCAGGGGGACTTACTTTTACTGTGTGTGTATGTGTGAGCGAGGCAAAAGTGTGTCCAGGCATCTCCTCCCTCAACAGGATATTAAAGCTTATTCCTCTCTTCTCTTACACACATACAAACATGTAGCAATGAAACGCACCTGGTTCATCTTGATGTGTGTGTGTGTATGTGTTGCCCCAGGCATCAGACCGGTTAAACCACCACAAGATACACTCTCTCGATTTATTGTCTGGAAAGAGCCCGGGCCTTTTTGTTGAGCCTGATAAAGCACCCGTTTCTCCATTGAACGTTTTCTAACAAGCTGCTACGATTATCCTAAACTCTGGACAGGAAACCTAAGTTTGTGTGCATACAGAGCGTGCGTTTGCTTTGTGGCATGTATTTAACATTGTGCATTTCTACCTGAAGAAACTGTGATTCTCCACACAGACTTTCCACAGCCTTTTGGCAGATCGATGATTCTGGAGTTTGAATCCCACCGTGCTCTCAAACTGCTCCGTCTATCATAGAAACATATAAGCAACAAAAATTTAAGTACATTCAGTATGTTGAAGTACTCTATTATATCAACACTAATAACTAGTTGCATTTGTTTGCGTAGGACCGAGGGACTCTCAGTATTTACCAGTGTGTACATACCTCTCCTGGTCTGATCTTAATGTAGAAGTTGTTCCTCTTGTATGAAATCTTGAGTATTTTCGGCCAAGCAAAACGATTTATCCGAAGTCTGTCTTTGTAAACCAGGAGTCCATTGGCGCACACACCAAGCATGATATCCACGCCTTCCGAATCCTGTGATAGTTAGATTCAAAATGTACATAAATATATGTTATATTATGAAATGGTTCATTCATCTCTGTGAAACATCTGTATATGATGCCTCTATGTCTAAATCAGATCATACCCTACATTCATTGATTTCTAAAGTAGTTTGCCAAACGTCAACAGAAACTCAGTTACCACGCACACACACTGTTGTTGAGCACAACTCTAACATGATTAGCCGACAGACTAACGCACTAGCAAAGCTTTTAAGTCCAAGGCCATCTGGTAATGGTAAGGGGCATATTGACTACAGAAGTAAATTAGCGGGAAAAATCTGTTGGACTAATGGAGGATGCAATATATTGATAATGAACTGTTTTACTGGGACATGCAAACCGGTCAAATGGCCTTGCTTTCCATCAGCTGGTCAGTGACCTAGCAGAAATACACTTTTGGGTTGGACACACTGGCAAAACAGATATAGGAGAAAAATAATTTTCCATTTGCTTTTTGTAGTTTCTACAAGTAAACTAGTATTTCGTATTACTTTAACAACTGAGACACACTCTTTCGCAGAATAAAAGATGGCAGGCAGCTATGGTCCAACTATCAAGCTCGTCTTTGAATAAATACTCCATCCATCCATCGTCAACCACTTATCCTGCATACAGGTAGTCGGGGCTAGAGCCTTTCCCAGCTGACATTGGGCGAAAGGCAGGGTACACCCTGGACAGGTTGCCAGTCCATCGCAGAGCCACTAATACGATTACATATTAAATACTAATAAATATTGTTTAAAGAACACAACAGAAACCTGTCTGAAACATCCACCATAGAATACAAATGGTCCTAGATTTTAGATGCCATGGCATTAATTTTCAGTGCATTCAATTATTCTGTGGTGAAGTCTTTATTAATGCACATACTGTATACTGCTGTCAGACTATTCAATCTCAAATTGAATAATCAGCGGGCAATGTTAATGACCCTACCACTGTTACCTTGTGCAGCACTGCACGGTCTTTGCACTGTTAGGAATATACTTTACAAGAAGCAAGCAACTTTGTTTTTGCTGTTCAACAAATGTATTTCTTTATGCCAAAAGTCACAAAATACTTAACGCAACACCTAATTTCATTGCCTCAAGAGCAACTGTTACAAGTTCCTCTTTACTCTTCACTTCTTTTTATTCTTATTTTATTTTTTTTACAAGGTCTCAATACATATTATAGCTACTATTTATGTGGTGGTGGTGGAGCAGTGGATAAGATGCTTGGTGTGGGAGACCCGGGTTCAATTCTCCACTGTAACACATCCACCAATGTGTCCCTGAGCAAGACGCTTAACCCCAAGGTGCTCCAGAGGCATGCGACCTCTCATATATAGCAACTGTTAAGTCGCTTCGGATAAAAGCATCAGATAAATGTATGTCTGGTGTATATTAAGTTAAGTTTTATTTTTATGTTTCATCTTGTATAGTAGATGCTCATAATGTATGTAGTATTCTGCTCTGAAGTTACGTATCTATACTCGGCATCTACACTTGTGCTTCTGCTGCAGTGACACTTCTCAATCAATTTTAATTGTTGTAGTGATTGTTTTTTTACACTGCATCAGTGCTTTGCAGCTAATGTTGCTTTGGGATGGATTTCTCCCTACAGAATTGTTTATTGCCAGTGCAAAACAGTGAATCCAGAAATATGTCAGCTCTTCGGCCATCTTTCATTTGATTATTTATATTGATGCCTTCCTGTGACTTGAGACACAATGTCTTCCATGGGAAAAATCTATAAACACTAAAACATCTTATCTTTGTTTTAGTCTTATATTTCACTTTTCAGATTTTATCAGAATGGTTTTGATGTTAAAAATTGTATTTGTGTGTATTTTTGTTCAATATGATTCTGATAATCCAGTGTAAAATTGTGAGCACTGGGACCATGAAACATGCACGACAAATGAATGGTGCACAACAGAAATAGATCTGCCTCTTGAATTCCCACAACTTTGGTATTCCGGGAAAAAATGAAAGAAAGACTTTCAACGTTTTGAAATGCTCTCTGTGCTGCCCTCATCTTTCCCCTTGGTTCTCTCTCTGTGTTTCAAATAAGTGGAGCATGCCCTTAAAGGGGACGCGCCTTTTTCAAGGATCTGTCCCCATCTTATTTTACCTTTATCTCTGTCGGTCATGTCTATGTCTTTTCTATATTCTCAATCTAATGTCCTCTCTTTCTTTTTTCAGACACTCTCTCCCTCTCTCCCTCCTGCGTGCATGCATATTTCCTCCATTTTTTCCTGCCTGTCTTGCGCAGACACACATGAACATACTCAGACACACATGGAAACATGCACGCGCGCTGATGATGACCCACTATCCCAATGAGAGACTGGCTGTTCCCATGGCAATGGCCTCTGAGTGTTTGTACAGCTGACACACAGATACAGAGATGAGAGGAGAGAAAAGGAGAGGAAAGGAGAGGAGAGGAGAGAGGAGGAGAGGAGAGGAGAGGAGAGGAGAGGAGAGGAGAGAAAAGGAGAGAAAAGGAGACGAGAGGAGAGGAGAGG
>JAPMOB010124382.1:0-10105 GCA_029875015.1 Lepomis gibbosus | reverse complement strand
TGTGTGTGTGTGTGTGTGTGTGTGTGTGTGTGTGTGTGTGTGTGTGTGTGTGTGTGTGTGTGTGTGTGTGCGCGCGCATACTCTTGTGTGTCCTGCTGCTGCTGTAATTGAAGTCGTAACTCAGAGCTAGCTACAGTGCTGCTGCTCCCCATGTAAATCTGTGGCTAATAGTAGGAGCAGAGCTGGAGAGGCTCAGCTTCAGCTTAACCTGCACTAACTGAATGACCAGTGTTCTCCGTGGTTTAATGAGCATAATGTATTTTATGCTTATTGGCAGACCCTTTTCAGGCACACAGGCATGCACACAGGCCAACGGCTCCATCTGATACGTCTTTATGCTCTGCTGTCTGTGCCAACTTCTTTTGGGCCATTAATCTCGCTGAGTTCCCCTGCCCTGACCCCCACTGTCTCACCCCCTTCTTATGCATCCATTTTCCTGTTGGGCCAGCCTGCATCCAGCAATCACTCTCTCTCAGACAGGCAGGCAGGCAGAGGGAAAGTGCAGTCAGTGCCTCACTGTGTTCATACTGATGGTGGAGAATAGGAATTCTATGTGTCGTTGCATGTGTGTGTGGCTCTGTCTGGGTGTGTTCAAGGCTGCCGTTACGTGCTCAGATCCCCATAATTATACCAGTCAGATATTGTGGTTTGGTGTGTGTGTGTGTGTGTGTTGAGGAGGGAGGGGGGACTGAAGTGGTAATATGCCTCTGACACAATGGGATCATAGATACATCGCAGTAATTAGCATAGAAATTAGGCTCCCAGTTCGGCAGAGGAGCCACTCTTCAGTCAGGGGAACCCCATCCCTCATTGCCTCTGACTAGCAGCCTGCTCTGATCTATGCCCCCTGTGACAGAGGTCCAGGCAGGCCCGGGTATGCAGCTGTGTGTGTGTGTGTGTGTGTGTGTGTGTGTGTATTTTTATTTTGTGTATGTAGTTGCAGAGGTTGGCAAGGAGCAGCAAGCCAAAGTGAGATGTTCTGCATGGGATCAGGGCATGTCTAAAGCCTTCAGTCCTGACATGCTTGAGGTCCTGGCCGCGGATTAGCTCAGGGCTGAGCTAATGCTAACACTAAAGGCGGAGCAGGCAGCCATTAAGACTATAAGTCTTTTGGAGTGGAGCTGGAGAGACTGCCTGCTGCTCTCCGAAATCCCCCCAGGAGCATGTTCGTACTTTCTGTCTTTTACATCTCTCTCATCTTTTCCAGGCTATCTCCTCCCTCTGCACACTCACTCTCATTCCTCTGCTTTCTGTTGGGAGCTGTTTGTGAATATCTGTTCAGTTTGGTGTTATATCCCTTAACTCTCCTACTTTTCTCTCATCCTGTCCCCTTTAAAAAATCTCATCCCTCTCGGTCTACCTTTCTAGTTTTATTCATCCCTCTCATTTCTATGTTTCTTTATCCCTGTCTCTTGGCCACTCTGGCCTCCTTCAACTAAGTGGAAGCATTACATCTGTGACCCAGTGGATAAGTTGTCAGCTCAGTGGTCATTAGGCGCGTATTAGAATATATTTAAAAAGAGCCAAAATGTTAGGCAGAGACCCCACCAGCACCTCTGGTGTTCACACTTCATTTAGACCTGATTAATATTCATGAACCCACAGGTGAGGCTGCTGAATATTGATGTTAGTTTCAGGTGATTAGACAGAGTGTGATCAGGAGAGACATAGATCATGGTAACGCAGAAGGGAGGAAAGAGGTGATGAATGATTGGTCAAAACAAAGACTGTGAGTTAGTCCTGTATTAAAAGGCTTCACCTGGAGCAGCAGCGTAAAATAGTGATGGGAAATGAATTGAATTTCCTCTCTAGCCAAAGAATAAAGGATAACACTTAAATTTACAATCGCAGGCTCTTTTCTTCTCTTCTGAACATTTCGACCAAGCAGTTTCCTAGCTCCTTTGAAGTGATCTTAAGATTTTGTTACAAGCGTGTGTGTGTGTGTGTGTGAGCTGTTGGTGTGCAGTGACATGCCACAGTAGTATCCTTAGCTGTGCACTACTCCTACCCCCAGACTTAAACTTGTTTGTATCTGCTGTGCTTCATATACAGCAGTTGTGTAGTGCAGATTTTAGGGTTTGGGTTGCACTCATCTTCCTTCCTTCTCAAAACTGGGCTGCTGTTTCGTACCCTTTGTGTACCTACATCCTCTGATAAATAAAAGGAATAAAAACAGCTTTGTCCCAACTGTGCAGTTCCTGTAGCTATTAAACAAGATAAATTTGGCACACATGGGAAGGGGGTAAGACAAGGGTTCAATGAGGCAATTAGTGACTGTACTGTGTGGATTTGTGTGTGTTTGTTTGTACGGTAATGACGCTACATGCCTAGCAAACTGCTGAAACAGAAGTACCTAAAGTGGAGCTGAGATAGTTCCCGGGCAAGAGGCATTGTCTGGATTCAACTCCTATCATTACACCTCCATTCCGCCTAATAAAATATTTTGCATGCAGATTTTGTGGAGCAAGAATCAGACTTTTAATTAAATTTTATTTAATCATGCCTGGTGATGTAAACAAAAGTCCCCGTCTTTGTTTAATTGAGTCTGCTCTTTCTTACTGAAAGAGCAAATGAGTGAGGTCCTCATATCTTAGCCATGCCATGTTGTTAATGGAGACAGGGTTTCTCAGGAAACCACAGAGGCAGTTTGAAATGTATGAGAGGCTGTCAACATTTAGGCTCTCTAGCTGGTAATACAGGGACACAGACCTTTTCATGTGGAGAAATTAAACTGACCAAAACAAGAAGAGTTTAAGTCTGATGCATATAAAATGGGTATGCACTTTCATTCTCACTGAGGCCAGGTTTGACTGGCACGTGAACTAATGCAGAACAGTGAGAACAAGTGTTTCCAATTACGGATTTGTCTTTCTTGTGGATGCACCCCTGAGGCTCATTAAAGAAACACGGTAGCAAAGAACATGTGATTGCACTTAAAATAGATATTGACAGCCTTGCTGAGGCACATGAACACAGTACTACTTTTCCTGTTGAGGGGAATGCACATATATGATGAGCGGCCTTGTTAACGATGTATGACTAAACTGCCTTCCTACGCCGGGTCTCTTCCCACAACACAGTGAATCTGCCCTCATCAGTACCACATATATGTTTTCTACAGCTTGCGTCAGCAGATGCATTGATGTAAGTGGAGTAGGATGGCTGTACTGTAGCTGAAGGAAGAAACCTCACTCTCGGTGGGAATGGACACGTGTCAGAGAATGTGACAGGCTGGTCTGTGAAGTCGCTGTTCTTACTGAGACATTTTGCAGCAGGAGGACTCTGTAGGGACTGGAGGCTTAAGGTTGTTTTGGGGACATAAAAAAACGTATTTCTCTTCCGCCTGTCTGCCCATTGCTCTTCCATTTTATTTGCCTCTCTGCTTGAGTGAGTGCTTAGTTATAATAACTTGTAATAGCCCATGATGCTACCTAATAGGGCTTGAATAATTAGCCTATTTTCTCTTTGAAAAGACATTTCTGTAAACAGTGATGTACGGCAACAGGCTTTCAGCCCCCAGTTTTCCTCCTGGCTGCGGATTCTAACTTCAAATGGGAACGGCAGAGAATTGCTTTGTCCTGTGCCAATCCAATCCTGCATGGTTCCACTTCAGGAGGTTCGGAGGTAATTCTCCTGCAAAAAAAATGATTGCCAGGATTCTGCAGGGCTCGGCAGTAATTCCGGATGGGGAGATTGTCAGGCTTCCTACCAAGTCTCTGGTGGGTACCGAGGCATTGATGATGACTAATTTGAGATGCTAGCTCGAATGCCGTCGCATAACAAGGTGGTCTGGTGATGCCTTGTGGCCATACATCTTTTGAATGCAAGCAATTGTACACATACTGTATGTATAGTACAAATATGCAGAATCATATCGATCATTTGCGTACGCACAACAATCTGTGGGTAAGGGTTAGCTTTTCTGGGCAGATGGCTGTGACCCTAGGCAGTCAATCAGTCAGTCAGTCATAGCAAAGCCTAGCGTGAGCTAGGAGGGAACACAAAATTGAAGATGCAGAGGGTTGTTGGAGAGGAAAATAAATTGTGGAGTGCTATGTCAGCTCAAATTTATCAGCAAATCAATCAGAGAAAAACGGATTACTACAAATGTATATTTCTGGATATTTTGATATCACACTTTGAGGAATATAACACATTTTCTACATAATGTTCTACTTTTTTAATTTGTCAAAAGAAGATAGCATTGTCAAATGTTAAAGGTACAAGTAGTACAAGAACTTTGCCTAAATAAAATGTGTTCACATTTCCAAAAATTCGATCAGAAACGGTCTGATTAAAGAATAAGTGAAAAGAGTATGGATACAAGCTTCTTGTGCAAATTTACATAGAAAAGTGGATGTGTTTATTGGTTGTCAAGTGCATTCACAAAATCACCTGATATTTGTGTTATTTTGACAACTCTGGCAGATATCGGCCTTGTGATCCAAAAATAGGTGTTTCACTCTCATTTTGGTGGGAAAGGGTGGCAGTTGCATGTCTGCTGCTGAGATCAAGAACAATTTGTTTGCCCAAATTGGGCTCAGCCAACAACAAAAAAAACAAACCTTGGCTTGTTGTCAGTGTGCCAACACTAAAAAGTGGTACTAATCAAATTGTTATTGTTTAGGTGAAAGAAAGAGATGACCCGCACTGGGTCTGGATCAGTTTCAGTCAAAGAGGCTAGAAAAGCCTCTTTAAATGTATGTGGAGTCCAGATAAATTATTATTGACTGTTTGATGCAATTCTTTACAATAATCTCAGTTGTTTTAAAGATCTCCTGAAGTTGTCTTATTCCTGTCATATAATGTTGACTGTAAAATACAGCAGGTCATATGGCATGAAAAATGAACTAATCCTCCCCCCAAGCATTTGACAGAGGAGCCCTGGTCGCGGTCACACCTGATGTACCTGCAGCTAATCCTATCCCACAACCGATGTCACTGTAACCAATCCTGTCACAGCACTCGGGGCAGCCTCGGCTCCTTCCTGACATCTCAGTCACACCTCATCATTTCCTCCCTCTCCTATCTGCGCTTCCCGTCCTTGCTTAACTTTATAAATGTGTTCCTTCTTCATTCTGTCTTCACTTTTTGGCAGACTGACAGACCCCCTGCCCTGCTTTTGTCTTGTATCTTGCCTAATTATATCCATATCCCTGCTTTACAATTCACCCCCCTCTCCTTCACCCTTGCTTCTTCTGCTGTTCTGCATCTTATCTTACATTTCTATCTTGATACCAACAGACCTCCCATCCTCTCAGCTTTGATTTGCCTGACATTTCCTCCTCCCTTCACTTTCCCTCGTATTTCTTTCTTTGTCTTTGTCACCTGCTTTACCCACCTACGCACCACTATCTTTTCCTGCCCTGCTGCCACCCGAAATAAACCCAACTACAGGTCGTCTGTCACAAAACAGAAATTGCATTGTGTACCTGCCACCAGTGCTCACATTTTTCTGCACCCAAAGGAATGACTGTCGGCTCTTTCTCCTTCCCTCCTTAACCCCCTCTCTCCCAATTCTTTGCAGAGAGCAAGCTGCGAGTGCACAAGACCAACCAGTCTCAGGTGTACCTGGAGGACAGCCGTGTAAGGATCAATTGCTCCATCATCTCCCAGACTAGCCAGGACTCCCAGCACGCTGTGCTGTGGTACGTGAGGCGCGCAGCCGGGTCAGAAGCAGATGAGCTCCTGCTGAGAATTGAACGCACGGGGGCCTTTGAGTATGGCGCCTACGCCGACGAGGAGAGACTGCGACGCCGAGTGCAGGCCGAGAGGCTGTCACCCCGTCTCTATGTGCTGACGCTGAACAGGGCAGAGAACAGCGATTCTGGGACATACTACTGCCTGGTGGAAGAATGGCTGAGTGACCCAGATGGAGCCTGGTATCGACTTTCCCAGGAGTCCTCTGGGTTCACGCAGGTTCTGGTCAGACAGCCAGGTGAGCAAGCGGCGAAACTACTCTTGTCTTTAACAGACTGCCTGTTTATCACCACAGCAGGGAAGCAGCAGCTGCCACTTTAACCCCACATTCTGTCCTGTTTTAAAACCGTTGAACATTGCCAACCCAATCCCCCTCACCAAACTGCTTCCCCCTCACCTTGCCTCCCACCCACATGCTCTGCTCAAGGCCTCAAGGCCGTCTCGCTCTGATGACCTTACACATGCCGTGGGCACAGCTCAGGTGGCAAAAAATGTGTTGAAGTCATGCCAGCTGTCATTTGCCATGCCAGAGGGCACAGCCTGGCTCAGGCGGAGAACCTTATCCTCTTGTCCAATACTCAAAAACTTACAAAAGCATTCAAAGCCATGATGTACCTACTGCCTCACAAACCTTGACATCCTACCCCATGACAGTTATCTTAAGTACACTCCATCTCCTGTCTTTTTCAGTCCTTGACTGAATTTCCTGTTAGCCCATATTAATTTACCACAAACATCCTTTAGAATCTAACTCCATGCCCCCAAATAAATTGTGTAATGCCCAAAATAAATAATAAAACCCCCATCCGTCCATAACATACCCTTTTTTTTGTATGAATATTTTCCACACACTAGCTGAAGGTGACTTTTTTCAGGCGTCTCTTCCGCCAGGTGTTTATAATGCAGAGTGAAATCCCTGATATGGCATCTGTCCAACTGGAATGTGAAGATCAAAATGTGTGGTCATAAGCAAGTAAGGGAGGGAAAACGCTTTATGTAGACAGTGAAGTTGACACTGCTCAAACAATTAGTTTAGCTATAGCACACATACAAATTCAGAGATGTGTGAATATGTGCATCTTGTATTGGGCTTTCTTTCCTTTCAAGCTTTAGATTAGTTTCACCTTTGATTCAAAAAGTTGACTTGTGATTGTTTGTGGAAGCTCACCAGGGGGCTGGGCATTGAACAATCAGGAAGCTAAAATATATTATTCCTAACCATATAGATTTTACTTTTGATGGTGATTACGCATAAACATCTACAGATGAATAGAATATGCTGTATACTGTATACATTATGGATATTCATTAAGGTGCTAAAAAATGCAATCGCCTAGGAAGTGGTCCAGAAATCTCCCTGTTAGGAGGCAAGATGAGGAGAGTGCCAGCACTCACCTCTTTTTTTTTTTCTTTTCTTTTTTTTTGTTACCCCCCCCCCCACTCTCCCCCCTACTCTCCTGCTGTGCTTTCTGTTTCTCGTTTTGCTTTAACAAGACCTTTCCAAACTCTGTGTGAGAGGAGCCTCCCAAGTTTGCCAGGTCTTTACTGCCATTTTTTTTAAAATGCTGTGGAATTGGGTCATTGTACCAACCCTGAAGGTTTATAGCATACCCATAGAGACAGACACGCTAGCCTTGGGGTAGGATCTATACTGGATAGCTGAAACACTGGTGATAGCTCTGGGCGGAACTCTGAGATTTATTTATTTTTGGCTTTTAGTTTGCACATTTTGAAGTTTGGTGTCCCTGCTGGCAGAATGTGCTGTTTTGTGGTGTTAATTTAAAGTTCAAATCAAGGCTGCAACTGGCAATCAATGTAACTAACTAACAATCTGCTGATTATTTTATGATTATAGATTATGTATTGAATGACTTGTTTTGTCTGATCAACAGTCCAACACACAGAGATCAGATCAGATTTCAAGGAACATACGGAATCTGGATCTGAAAAATGACGCAAGTGATTAATCAGTTATCAGAATAGGTTCATATGAATTTTGCACAGATCAACTAACCCATGAATCAACAAATCATCTTAGCTCTAGTGCAGATAGAAGCTGAAGTTAATGTAAATTTTAGTAAACTTTGCAACTTTATTGCTAGGCTCCAAGAAATACTGTATATTTCAATACTTACACACTTTTTATGTTTTCTGCTCCATCTCTTGCTCTTTCTCATCTTCTTGGACTTCTGCAGAGGTTCGATTGCAGGTGGAGGAAATGGAGTCAAACGTGACAGTGGAAGAGTCCGGCTCGATCCGATTGGGCTGTAGCATTCCTTCCCAGTCGTCACGAGACTCCCGCTTCTCCGTGTCCTGGTATGTGGAGCGCGACGAGGACGGTGAGGAACTGCCAGGTGAGGAAGAGGGAGAGCGGGAGTGTGTGTTCTCCATTGGCCATGACGCCGTTTTCGGAAATGGAAACTGCAGCCCCAGAGAGGAGGCGGGGCCAAATTCCCGCCTCCAGTTTGAGAGGATGACCTCTGACCAGTACAGCCTGACGATTCAAGGAGCACGGCCTACAGACGCGGGCCGATACTACTGCCATGTAGAGGAGTGGCTACTCAACCCCCGCAATGCATGGTACCGCCTGGCCACCAACAACTCTGGGCTCACTATCGTCAATGTTCTGCAACAAGGTAAGTTCTTAATTAACCAAATCCTTTAAGCTTCTCTGAATGTTGGTGAAAATGAACAGTGTGACAAAAACCATACTTGTATCAGTGGTTGTCCTCTAAAATTATACTGGCAATTAGACTGGAGAGGTGTAAAATGTATTTAACTGCTGCTTCTTGGGATGTTTATTCTCACAGTATGTGTCATATGGCCCAATCGTAATATACCATCTGTTTTACAGTATATCTAAGTAGAGAATATTATAGGCCAGTTTAGGAACTCTCGGGTACTCTGTAAGTCACTTGCTGCATTCATTTTTAAGATAGGAACGTTATGAGTTTAAAGTAGAGCCAGAGATGGCTACCCACTGTTTATCATTAAAGAGTGATTAATGGTGTCAAAAGCAGTGCTTGGATCTAAATATGTCAAATAGATTAATACACCAGTGTCAACATCTACACTAATATCATTTAGAACTATAAGAATTGCTTGTGAAAGAGTCATGAAAACCAGTGGGGAAAAGTCACATTTTCAGTGATTATTTTGTTCAGGAAGGCTTTTTGAAAAACTTTTTTTGTTTTGTTTTTTTTGTTTTTCTGTGAAAAGCTTAGATTTGTCTATTCTCTGTCAACAGTGTCCACCCTCCAGTCGGTGGTATGCTCCAACGACTCCCTCTTCTACTTTGTCTTCTTTTACCCCTTCCCCATCTTCGGCATCCTCCTCATCGCTGTGCTGCTAGTGCGCTACAAAAGCCGCAACAACAGCAAGAGCCAAGAAGGCAAGAACGGCGCCCCCCTCCTGTGGATTAAAGAACCTCACCTCAGTTACTCTCCCACCTGTCTGGACCCGCCTGCACTCAGCCTCCACCCCGGCTCTGTCGACTAAGAGAGGTCTCCCACCCTACCCCCACCTCGCGCTCATCGCGAATCCAGCCAACACAATACCAGGGGAGCAGATGTGGACTCCACCGTCAGACTTTGCTGTTGTTCACTGCTGTGTCGAATTAGTTGATTAGTTTAAAAATTCCTACCCTGGTGGCTGCCTGTTTTATGTTAACAACTGTGTGTGTTTGGGTACGCGTGTGTGGAATAGAATGGGTGTGCCAGGTTAGCACGATTTAACTGTGTGAGCGTGAAATGAAGGGCAAGAGAGTATCATGAGCCTCTCACATTTTTGTTTTCTGTGAAACTTAACCTCATAGCTGCATTTAGATTTTTATGACTCTGAATAAAAAAACTGCGCACATGAGATCATTGGCTGACCCAGGAAGAACGTTTAAGAGAAGAAACTCTTTAATGGACTCCACTGGCACTGAATGGATGCCAAAAAAGTCTCTGCACTGATCCAAGAGCAGCCTCAGCCTGGCCCACTATGTTGGTTGCCATAGTGATTCTCAGCGCCCACTGACTCCGTAGCTGATGATTTGGTTGCCAGCCTGCATAGAGACAAAGGCAAGGACACACAAGTCTGTGTCCTAAGTGAGGATGTGTGTATGTGTGTTGGCCCACCTGCCTCCACAATGAATTTGCCTTGGCAGACAGAAACTGGTCCTCGTGCGCCACTTAAACACTGCCAGACACTCTGGCCTTAGTGAGAGACTGCTCCACTCTTCTCTTCTACCCTCCTCCTCTCCAGAAAGAGACAGAAAGAGAGGGAGGAATATTGGAAGTAATGGAGAATAAATGAACAACTCTCTCCTGCCGAGAATATACATACTTTGACATACAAGATGTTTTTTTTTTTTCTTTCTGTGCCAAGACCTCCTTATATCGAACGCTGTCCTCTGCAGCAA
>JAPMOB010124323.1:0-13298 GCA_029875015.1 Lepomis gibbosus | reverse complement strand
TGTGTGTGTGTGTGTGTGTGTGTGTGTGTGTGTGTGTGTGTGTGTGTGTGTGTGTGTGTGTGTGTGTGTGTGCGCGCACTGTATACCTGGTGTGATTTCAGCAGGTGACTGGGGTCAGTTCCAGATGAACTGTTTGCTCCAAAGATGAGCAGGAAGTCATCTGATCTGATGTAATGTGCAGGTACCATTGCTGCAGGGCACAGGGGTCAACCTGAGGTCACTGGATCTTCATTGTCATGCAATGTGAATGAGGAATAGAAAGATATATTGCAACTTTTATCTAATCATTGATGTCTTAATTACCTATCTTCAGTGTCAGTCTTACAGTGCACACTCAAGGTGATACAGACGCAGGTCCTTGAGAAGGTTTCAGGCTGGTTTAACGCCTGTAGTCCTCCGGGGCTGAGTTGTTCACATTGTGTTGCCGATTTTAACTGCCCTAATTTTCCTCAACATAATCAAACTCAGTGTCACTTAATATCCAGAGATAAAAACAATGGAGTCAAAACCTGAACACTGTCCTTGTCCTGATACTTGGAGAGTTTTTCACATTAAACTCCTTTTTACCTTCCAACACCTGAGGGTGCAGAGAGAGTTTGTAGATTTAGTGGGGGTTTTTTAGTGCTTCAAAGGACTGACATGTCAAAGGTATGTAAGCTCACTACTACGTGATGATTTTGTAAACTGACAGTAAAGGGTGACCTGCAGGTGAACTCACACGAGTCGAGCTCTGATCTGATCCACAAGCACGCTTTTAACTGAGTTAAGACAGCATAGGCTATAAAGATATTTAATTTTGTATCGCAGCAGAGTTACACTGGAAGTGTTTTGAAGCTCATGTTTTTTGTAGTAGACAGTTTATTGGCTCATTACTAGTCCACACTAGCAAAAAATAACTAATTCAAAGTAGTTGTGTGTTTTTGAGTGGTAATAGATTAACTTTTAACTGGCAATCACAGGTTTGATCTTCGTAGCATCAGGTTGGAGGCCATCAAAAGCAGAAGCAGTAACTGGGAACAGCATCTGCTTCCCAAACTCCATCATTACACAGACTATGTGTCTAAGACACTTAGGGATTTTTTTAGCCTTTAATTATGACAGAACAGCTGGAGATAGACAGGAGAGAGAAGGGGGGGTGACATGCAGTAAAGGGCCGCAGGTCGAACTCAAGGCCAGGCCTGCTGCGGCAAGGTTTAAGCCTTTGTACACGGGAAAGACACACTAGTGATGAGCTAGCCGGCGCCGGTGTGTTTTGAGGTCAAAGTGAACCATGTGTAGATGTTTATTTTCTACTGATTGATACACATAAATACCAGAGTATCAGAGGGGGAGTTAAGACAGTTTTAATCACTTTATTCTCAAGTGTTATGCAGGCAAAGCATCTTTTCTGCTTGAAGTTTATTGTTTTTTTCTCTTATTGACATAACACGTTTGTACAAACCAGTTTTAAAAATATCAATAAACTGGGGCCTTTGAGGCTAACCTGGCAAAAAACCCATTATCAAATGTCATGGAGACGAACAAACATCTTTTTAGAAAAAGATTTACAAATGAGATGTCACTACAAAATATCAAAGAAACAAAAGTTGGTTGTCACACAAAATATTACCAAAAACATCTAAATTTGTTTGGTATCAACCTTTTCAACTTTAAACAATAGTAACTTTTTTTGCTTTCTTCTTCTTTTGTTATTTAGTTTTATCCAAAAAAACAAACACATTATGGCGTAAAGAGAAATAGAAATTAAGCAACAATGGTCAGGACGTAGAAAAAGAAAACACAGAGTAAAGAAGAGAGAAGCAGCACTACGGCAAAAAACTCAAACATGCTCTACACAACCTCAGAATAAACTCACACAAATACAAGTCCAGCAAAAAGGCAAATGCAAATCAAGGATAAATAATAAATTAGCCGCACACACTGGGGTCCTGTGTGTTAACATACTGGAAAGGGGGACTTTTTAAAACAATTGGTAAATTCTATAAAATAAAAGTATCTGTTAATTTAAAAAGAATGTACGCACTGAACTAACACAGAGCAACACCACTGGAAAACATCTGATAATATCCACACAGTTAAATAGCCCGACCCACTCCCACCCACTCTGTCTCACTTTGCCTCTGTGCTCTTGTCTGCTTTCCACATCAGTCACCCCCTAATAATGCAGAAGAACCCCCACCCTCTTTCTCCACACGCCTCACTCTAACTGACGCTCCCTCTGTACAACAGCTTGTGTTAAGGCAATTGTGGCACATCGGTTGCGTAGCTGGGTTAGCGGTGGAGAGGGGTCTTCACCAGAGCACAGAAAGCAAAACGCAACTTCAGTGACGGTGCCGCTGCCGTTGCATCTACCAGGTACCGTCTGATGGTCATCATATAAAAATTACAAAGTCACATTTGATAGACTGTGCAGCTGTGATGTTAAAGCCACCCTGTGGTATCTGCAAAGTAACTGGCTTTGTTCCAACGACAGCACTGCTTTCAGATGTTTTCCCTAATCTTCGAGCGAACTGGCTTTGTTTTATTAACAGAGAAAACTTCCCCTGACAATGTAAACATGGTTTCACTAGGATTGTCTTTATAGTATTGCTTTCACTACACAAACAAAGTTGTAGAAAGCTAGATTGTTTTTCTCTAAAGAAACCTTTTTTTCTAATGGCCATCAATAGGAATGCATTATTTATAAATCTTTTTTATATGTGCTTTTTTTCTACTATTTTTTTTGTTTGTTTGTTTTGTTAGAATCATCTCCTCTTCTTCAATAACAGTTTATCCGTTGACTGGTCTCAAAAGAATCACACCTGAATCTGACTAAACCTGAACCGTGAATAAAACTCAAATTAGGTAGATTCTCTCCATGACAGCATCTGTATACAAACACGCACTCACTCATAACCGGTCACATAAACACACACATACACACGCACCATCCCAAGACTGCTCCTGCTCGATAACTGCTCTGTAACAGCCCTGTACCGTGATTGACCCTCAGCTCTGTCTGACAGGTATGAAACAGAAACACAACTTTGTGCATAGAGTTTGATTCTGTCGCGATTAGGAAAATGTCTCGATTTTTGGATGGTTTTAAATTCAGCAGGTCCCCCTGTCTTGTGCTAATCTAGACACTACTTACATTCCTTTCCCCACTAGGCATGGAATTGTTATAGCTTCATATTATAAATGCCAAACTAATCTTTTATACGTTTAGGCTAAATTTGTGTTATTATATGTGTTAGTTTATTTTAGATTGTGATGTTTATATTTTTTCGGTTTCTGTTCATTGCATGATCCCGTCTCTTTTGAGTCTCTTTTCATGAGAGAACAACATTTTTAAAATGATGTAAAATTAAAAGAAAAAAAGTAGCCACAGTCCCTGCAAAGACTCCCAAAAAAACAGGAAGTCAGCCTTCAGCAAAGAAAAAAAAAGGAGTCAGCTGCCTATTCAAACTCCTCCTCTTCTTCCTCCTCTTCCTCCAGGTGATTAGAGGTGGTGGGGGTAGCGGGGTCAGAGTCACGCGAGAGGGTTGCCACAGCAACAATCTGAGGGGAGTCACCCAGGCCTTCAGGGGCGTCTTCCTCCATGTCATCAGTGGTGATGATTGCCACCGCGGCGCCGCCCTTCTTGTTCTGGTGGGTCTTGATGTGCTTGGAGAGGTGGTCGCTGCGCATGAAGCGCTTTGAGCATTCGGGGCACTCAAAACGCTTTTCTCCTAGAGGGGAGAAGATCAAAGACTTAGAGAAAAATAAATCAAGAAAGGACACCCAACTTTCCGTCAAAAAAAATGTGCTTTGGTTGCTGCCTTCTTGGAGCTCCCTTTAATTATTACAACTATACACATGTTGGGCAAGAAATGAGGTGAACAATTAGTCTGTTAACAGAAAAATAATTAAACTATTTTTGTCATTTTTCAAGCAAAAGGTGTGCTGTTGGTCAAACAAAACAGTTGAAGATGACATCTTGGGCTCTGGGATTGGTTTATTTATTTGTTTTTGTTTTTTGACATTTCATAGTCTAAGATTGATTGATGATGAAAATGATCTAGTCTAGATTCAGTGCTGGATTAAAACGCTGTCAAAGCCCCACGCCTTCCAACGTGACCCACATTACCAGTCTACAACCCTGTATGTGTTTCCTTCCTACCTGTGTGTGTTCTCCGGTGTCTCTGCAGCTCGTCGCTCCTGGTGAACCTCTTGCCGCAAAAGATCCAGTTACAGACGAACGGCCTCTCGCCGGTGTGCCAGCGCAGGTGGGCCCTCAGGTGAGACGTCTTGCCGTACACCTTCCCACAGCCCTCCATGTGGCAGATGTGCTGCTTCTTCTTCGTGGGGTCCCCGCTGTTCCTAAAACACACACACACACACACACACACACACTTGAGTTAGTTGGAGTTGGTGCTGTCTAGTAAGAGCTTTTAGGATTTAAAACAAATCACAGCTGTGATCTGTCGATAAGGTTTTTTTTTGGTTACAAGACTTTCCACACCCATTACTAAAATATATATATAGTAAACAAGCTCTGATTTATAAAGTTGGCTTCTCTGTGAATTAGTCAAGACTTTTAAAATATGAATTCACCAATTATTCTAGTAAGGCTCAACACATTTGACTGGTCTCAGTGATACGCTGAATTTTCTCAGTGTATGTTTTGGGTGCAAGCTCCTCATTACAATGTGAAGTGCTGGGTGGTGAGAGGTCGGATCTCTCACTTTAGGACACAAGCTGCACTGTGTTCTGACCATCTGTCCACCCAGTTGTCCCACCATGACATGTCATCGAACGTCATCAATAACGTTGGACTAATATGTAAACTTGGTTGCTGTAGATTTGTGACCGATATACTACTGTCAAATTTAGAAAACACTCCACTCCACACAGTAAGGATTCTTTCTGAATTACTGTATAATATTCTATAAATATAGTTGCATTAGACTTGTTGCCTAGTGCAGATTTTTAAAATGTACTATGTTTAAATGATCTGTCAAGTAACTTGTCTTTAAATACTGAGCTTGATTTCCTCTGGACAAATCCAGTAATTCCCCACAACGACACATGTACATTGGTTTTTCCTCCTGCACGGTGCTCTGCGTTTCGTGTCTGTACCTTCCCTCTCCGTCCCTGCAGTTCGGACAAGAGCAGGCGACACGACGAAGCCTCTTGCTGGGCGGTCCCTCCTGGTCTGAAGAGCTTTGTACGGAGCCCAGCTGGTCTGGACTCATCGATGAGCCTGATGCCACGCTGCCAACAGTGACCGTCACTGGGGACGACTGAACTTTGACCCCATCCTGACCCTGTGGTTGACCTGAGAGGTGAATGAAAAAGACAATGTGTTAATGTATTAACCAACAACAAATGTTTGTATGTATGTCTGTGGGGTAGTCTGAAGAAAATATCACAAATAGAGAAAGCTGAAACTAATCTTTAATACAATCAGACACACAATTTGACTGAGCCAGTAGGACATCCTGGTATAGTTCAGCTTTGAATGATAGATGGTAAAATTGAGGTTGAAACAGGAAAGTCAGAGCTTCATATTTTCTCAATAACTTATAATACTTCCTCTGACCACCATGTTGCTTTAACCTCATTTAGGTAATAGTAATGAACGGATCAGAAAGTTACTCTTGGCCCGCCCTTACCCTGTAGACCAGTAATGGTGAGGGGAACACCCTGCACCTGAACCCCAGCAGTACCCAGTCCTGCGATGCTGACAGTCTGCACCCCAGACCCTGGGTTGATCTGGGCTGCGCTCAGCGTCAGGGGAGCTCCACTCAGGGAGACCAGCCCTCCACTCCCCACTGTTGTCCCACCAGCCACCGGGGCCAGTGTCAGCTGCTGCGGCATGGCTGTCCCGAGGCCGCCCTGCAGAGAGACCCCACTGGGCAGCTGCAGCGTTTGCCAGGTGATCTGCCCAGAGGGGGACAGGGTCGGGGTACGAATAAGAACCTGGGCTGGGTTCTGGAAGGCCTGGATGGGCTGCAGGGTTTGTCCTGGGGCCAGCTGGAGGGTCTGAATGTGCTGGGGTTGCTGCTGGCCCTGGGTCTGACCTTGACTCTGAGCCTGGGGCTGCAGCTGGATCTGTTGTACTAACTGGTGCCCCACCTGGCCCACGATCACCTGCTGGATGGTTCCTGCTGAATCTGTCTGGTTCTGCAGCCCATTGGCCTGGTTCTGGATCTGAGAGTCTGCCTCACTGCTCTGCACTTGGGTGTCAGCTTGTCCGCCCTCTGATCCAACAGAAACCATTTGTGTCCCATCGGACACGCTGTCACTTTCAGCTACAGCCACTGTCGAGCCAGTTGATGATGTAGCAGGAGCTGCCCCAGACATCGCTGTTGTCACCAGCTGGTTGCCATTGGCAACAGAGAATGTGCCATCTGCTGATTGGATAAGCTGCACTGCCCCGCCCCCTCCAACATTATTTATCACAGGCAGAGCCAGGGTCATGCCACCGAGGTTTATGGGTACAGTGGTCATAACAGGCGTCTGGGAGCCCTGCAGAGTCTGCAGCTGCAGTGGGAAAGACTGTGCAGGGCGGATCTGCAGCGGGACCGTCTGATTGGCTGTACTTGTAAGGATGGCCTGCTGGTTGGCTGGCTGGAGGATAGCCTGGGTCTGGCTTGGACTCTGCGTCTGGATGAGCTGGACCTGCTCAGGTAGAGCCCCGATGGAGGCTGTTGGAGCTGGGCTGATATGGATCTGCTGTCCATCTGCAGTCTGCAGGTGAGGGATGACCTGATACTGGACCCCGCCCCCAGCACTGGGCAGGTTCTGAACCTGGATGATCTGGAACTGTTGCTGATTGGCTGCAACGCTGTTGGTCCCACCTACTGACTTCACCTGCCCAACAGAAAGAAGCAGAGATATAGTATATACATATAGATATAAGAGTACAAACACTGAGTGACAACAAAAAAAACATTTGCTCAAACCCACTGCGTCCCCAACCTCCTTCACCTTGCGTCCGCCAGGTGAGCTATCATGAGCCAAGGTGGTGGCCACTGTCACGGCAACAGGCTGATTGGTGTTCTCTTTGGCCATAGTAGGCGCTGTTGTAATGATCTGCCAGCCGTTCCCTGTGAACTGAGCAGGGACCAGTTCCAGCTGCTGGGGCACCAGGGTCTGACCTCCAGCTGTGTCCACTACTATCTGACCCTGGAGCTGACCTGCCTGCAGCTGGATCTGACCAGCCTGGACCTGGATCTGCTGGGCCCCCACGTGGGCCTGGACCCCCTCCGCTCCCCCCTGCCCGCCGATCTTACTGCAGGTGGCTGCTAGCAGTGCCAACGGAGAGGGCTGGGAGGAATCCTGGAGGAGACGGGATGGATAGGAGGGACAGCAAGAGAAACAGTTAGCCAGGAGTGATGAGAGAAGGAGGAGCAGCCAGTCAGGGTTAAAGACAGATGGAAACCCATGTAGAGAGCTCACACAATTTCAAACAAAGAAGAGAAAGAGTAAAAGAGCGTTAACATGGAGAGTTAACATGGTGCAGAAAAAAAGAATCACAAAAAACTGAGAGGAAGAGAGAGCGAGCTGTCAGTGGAAGTGGGCGGTATTACAGGAAGCGAGTGGGTGGGCGTGTGAGAACCACATTTCTCTTTTCTCAGAACACTGGAAGAAAATGCCGCCTTCTCTCTCTCCCTCCTCCCTTTCAAAGGAACTAGGTCGCAGGCACATTTTTAATGCCATACACCTCTCAACACTGCACGGAAACAGCCAAGATTCTGCAACAAATAGCGTACGGCATCAACGCTTGTCATACACGTTTAACAACAAAATATGCGCTCAAGAGTAAACTGCCTGGCTGAAAACAAATCCTCAAGATATACACAACCTAATGAAAAGCAGCTAAAAACAGAAGTTCCACAGTTGTAGAGCCACATACCAACACTGCAGGTCTTTACAATAAATCCATATGCAGAATTAGATCATTTTGACTCTAATTCAAACAGACAATTCAAAAGTAGAGTGGTTGAAAGTGTGACAGCCATACAAGCATATTTAAGGACTGGGCTGGCTCTCAGCAGGGCTGCACAGAATCAGGAAGTGGTATTCACCAGAGAAACGCCCCCAGAGGTGTCTGACAGGCTGGGAGGGAGGGAGTACATTTTTGGCCTACAGGAAAAGCAAAAGTAATGAACTATAATAAAGTCTTATTTCTCTCCTTTTACCTGCGATCCAGAACTTTTCCCCTTTTTAGACGCTTTCCCTCCTTCAGTTCCAGATGATTCCTTCTTGGAGTCTGTAAAAAGAAAAAAAAAGAGTCAAACGTGAGAATAATCCCCAGCTAGAATATCATCATCACATGAGGATTTCTGAATAGTGCAAGGTCCCAGGATAAGGTACAGCCATGTAGACACCAAGTGGCCTGAATAAAATCAGATCATAATGCAGATATAGCAAAACAAAGGTGATCAATAAAGGTAGAACCTCATCACCAATATCAAAGGGGGCTTGGAGCCTCCTATCTGTCAGACAGAGGGAGAGAGAGGGGTGGAGACGGAGAGGGGGGAGGGTACCTACCACTCATAACGCATTAATATACCGAGAGGGAGAGGGTGTAGTTCACGTTAGAAGGCCGGCCGGGTACAGAGGCGGAGGACGGCCTATATGTTCGGCGCTGGGCCGTGGCGGATATGCCCGTTTGACGAAACCACCCACCGGCCAGGAAGGGCGGTGCCAAGCGCAGGCACAAAAAACAGCCACAAATAACGGAAATAAAAGAGAACACGGTGACCGTCCCAGGCCCGTCGCACCCCTTGCAGCCCCGTCGTATGTCTCTTTTACCGGGAAGCCAGTCCATAAACGAGCAAATTAGTGCTTGTCAGAAAGATATCCACAGAGAAGTTGGCAGTGTGTGACAGTAGAGGCCCACCCACTTCCATTTAAGCATCAGGACAACACCCTCTTCGCTGCTCCTGCCTGTTCGCCGCCGTTTCCCTCGCCGCACGACGCGGGGACGCCTCGTCGCCGTCCGTCGTGCACCGAAAGCAAACCGTCACCAGTGTTTGTATTTTACGCGTATTCCCTTTTTTTCGTGCACAATTGATTTTTTAAGGGGGAGATACGGGGAGATAGCTGTGGCTTTTGTGGGCGGATGCGCTCCTCCCACATATTCAGATTGGACGACGGGGCTCGGCGTGCGAGGGTCGAGATGGGAGTTGTATTTTGGTGAGGCCTCGCCTTCTCGAACTGGATTGGGCAGCCGGAACTACAACTTCCATGATGCTCCGGCGCGTCAGGCGGGTTGGAGTGGCTATAGTTGGTAGTCATGTTAGTGTGAGAGCAAGAGGGAAGGGCGGTGACTTCTGTTTTGTGGGGGGTTGGGCGAACGGGAAAGGGAGGTGTGTGCGTGTTTGTTAGTGTGTGGATGCGTGCATTTGGTTTCCACCCCCCTGTGCACTCTGGTGTCACAGGGTGACAGTCCTGGTAGGGGGAGAAAAAAACAGAAGAGAAAGCAGGGGAACTGAAGTGGCATTTAGTTTGAATTACTATGGAAAGCAATTTGTAAAGAATGTAACAATGGGGCCTCCATACTGAAATACCTTTATTTATATGCCTAGAATATCATTAATATCAGTCTCTGTTCCTCTTTGAAGCTTAGAAGAAAACAGTTCTTTACTCTATTTGGTCACAAATAGACTGAAAATGTACTGCCAACTATTTTTATAATATATGATTTAAGTTATGTATCAAGCAAAATACCAGTGTTTGCTGGTGAGGATGTGATGGCTTTTCCTTCAGTTTTATTTAATGGTAAATTGAATATTCAGCAGAAAAAAAGAAAGAAGGAAAATAGAAGACGTTAAAACAAAAAACAATTTTAGGATATGGATGAGAACTTAAAGTAGTCGTTTGGATCAACCAAAAATATCACCTGTTCCATCATGAGTATTGTGAATAAATATGGTTTCTTTTCCTATGATATTAAACTGAATGCCTTTTGGGTGTTGGACAATGGGGCTGATTGGCCACTTTTCAGTTTGTTATGACATTTTATAATCTAAGTGATTAGGCTAATTGATTATGGAAAAAATAATCAACAGGTTAATTGATAGCGAAAATAATCCTTAGTTGAAGTCCTTCACTCGTTCTTGCCATAACGTGTTATGGCAAGAACGTGTAACGTGTAACGTGTAACGTGTAACGTGTTAAGTTTTCTGCTCAGATTAGGTGTAGGTCTATATAACTAATCCAGACTTTTTATCTACAATACATTCAAGTTGATGTGTATAAAATATAAAAAGAACTTCTCCCACAATAATATTTGGCTATTTACTGTAAGCTTTGCTACTACTGTTCAATAAGTGCGACTGGAGAGGATTCAGGCCAAGTGTTGCATAATGGGAATTTAGCAAAAGAAGAACAGCAGAGATAATATCTGATAAGTCATTTGTTGCAGAAGCAGCAATCACACAGAGAAGTTTCTTGTTTCTGTACCAGTCTAGAACAGAAGTCAGCCCACCACCCACGCGCCGAAACCTACTTCAATCTCCCAAAGGGAAATTATGTGTTCGATTCATCCCAGCAAACAGAGCTACATGTTGACGTAGTACCCTTGGCCTGTACCCGGCAGGCCTTTCTCCTGCCTGGTTTGTCCTCTCCTTCAGAGAACCCCTCCCTGTGCGAGGAGTGACTTTAGCCAAGTGAAGTCACAGCCCTGGTTCACCGAGCAGAAAACATCATTAGCAGCCAGCCAACTGAGGATATGCCTCTGGCACACAAGGGAAATATTTAGGCTGTTGGTCAAAGCAATACTCTGTCTCACTAAGAAGCACCCAGTCACATAAACAGTAAGTCAGGATGATACTGAAAGTTGTTCAGTACCTGTCATGGTCTCAGAATCATGGTTTCAGAATCAAAAGGACCTTCTATATTCGAGTAGTATTTTACACGTAGAAATACTATGTACATAGTACAGGGTGAGAGGATTTGTATTTATAGAAATTGACAAAATATAAAAACATAGAAAAATATTATAGAAATTTCTGCAATTTGAGGCTTTTTAATATCCACCATGGAAGTTAATACAAAAATGATAGGATATCAACATGTATGGATCCTTTTATGTGGCCTTACTGATGAGTGTAATCATGCTGAGACATTTCTTAGCAAGATTTAAAACTCATGAAGTAAACTCTGACGTTTCCTCACCACAGGCATAAATACAAATAATTGTATGAAACATGCCTGCTATCTACTCCTGTGGTATCTTTTTGCTCATGAGACTTCTATAGTCTTCTAAGCATGTTTTCACAGCTAAACAACAGACCTGGGGTGGCTATGAAAGATGGTGGCCCAGTAACATAGCCTACATACATACATACATACATTCATACACGCACGCACAGACGCATTATAATTTCGGCGGAAGCCAAGTGCCTTGTTCCCGCCCCATGGGCCACTCTGCAGGGCGTTGCTAGGCAACGGGGTCTGGTCTGAAACAGTGTTGTTGTCTGCGTGTGAGAGAGCATGTATGGTGGTGGTGATGGGAGGGTATCATCAGTTATAGAGGACTATACTGCACATGAGAAAGCAGTATTCAGTATTTTCAGTATTCAGTGCTGTAAGAGTGTATGTTTGTAAAGACGAATTAAAGAATTAATCCGCTAGAAAGTTACATTGAACCACTAGAGACTATACTGATAACAAAAGTCCTTGAGGTGGTCTATAAAATTAAAGATCAATTTAGCATCAGTTAAAGCTGAAAAATCAACAGCCAATAAATGTATGGCTTTCACAATGTGAAGAAAGCGAAAATGGTTGTAATACTTCCAGCTGCTGCCACTAGAGAGCGCCATATACCAGATGGTGCTTTAGCCAGTACACTCAGACCTGCACCTTTCTCAGTGGACTTTTTCAAATCGGCATTGCAAGTATGAGACACGAAATGTAAAGTTGCAAAGGGAAATTACTCGTTATGCAGATTGGTCTTTTTATTATTTATTATTGGATTATTAACTAAAGCATTTAGCCTATGTAAGTAGAATTTTAATGTTGTAGCTCATCAAGGTGGAGCTGATTTTAACCACTCACACACAATTTGTTTGCAATATATTTTATAAGCTAGTCTTAGCTTTCGTATGTATGGCTTTGTCTTAAGTTGTAAAGTAACCATTAGTGTCGATATTACCCTCTGAAATGTATTATGAAGTAGCTTTAAATGAAAATTCTCAAGTAATGTACAAGTACCTAAAAATTGTACACAAGTACTTGAGTTAATATAGAATTTTTATATCTTCTTGTCCACCAGGCGTATTATTGGTCTATTAAATTATAGCTTTAGTCTATTTTCCTACAGGCCTTTCTGCATCTTTCAAAATAAAACAATATTTAAATAACTCTGTTTAAACAGCTTCTCTATGGATAACTGATCAAGGACATAGCTACCCTTCTTCCTTCTTTCATTAAAAGTCATGCTATCTCTATGATATGTGTGATTTTTAATTATCCTGATATTAGAATAGCTCCTTCATGTTCATAAAGAAATACGCTTACAGTATAAATTTATTTGGACTTCAATTCACCCAGTTAGTTTTGGATATTGATGACAAAACTATTGAGCGAGTGCAAAACAACAACTTCAGCTTAGTGTAACAAGTGCAAACACATCTCCAGGCCAAGCTTGGAGAATGTGTAAGAACAAATAAAGAGATAGAACAAATGAAGCCACAAATTGTGAGTATTTTAGTCATTTTAAGCCCACAAGAAAAATTGCGTAACTAGATTTTAGCAAGGAGGTAGGGTTTACTTGCTATCTTTAAAGCTTTGCACGCTCATTATTGGCATCTCTTACATGCAAACTCCAACTGTGAGCAGAGTAAAATTCTTTGGATTTGACTGTGAAAGTAAAGTGTCATCCTGATGTGCTAAGTGCCCAGAATCAGCTCAAAAAGTTGGGGGGGGGGGAAATGAGAGCAAGTTTCAAACTTAACATGCAGATAAGCTGATGTTAGTATTTTTGCAGGTACTGCAATCTTGACATCAAGACTGAGTAAAGCTAGTATTAGTTTTTTTACCCAGTCAGTAGTTATTTTTAATAATAAATGTCCTTGTCGTGCAAAAATCAAAATAAATAAATAGATGTGTCCAGACATTGACATTGTACTTGCGACACAACGCCGTGACAGAGCATCTCTTCAACCAGCTCTGATGGATTTGAAATGTAGTTTGGAGGCAATTGCATTGTCCACCTCACTTGCAGATGTGCAATCAATACAAAACACACTGTGTGTGTGTGTGTGTGTGTGTGTGTGTGTGTGTGTGTGTGTGTGTGTGTGTGTGTGTGTGTGTGTGTGTGT
>JAPMOB010124272.1:0-24628 GCA_029875015.1 Lepomis gibbosus | reverse complement strand
ATATATATGTATATGTATATATATATACATATATATATATATAGTAGAGAATTGCAATAACTTTTTTCTGGCCACTATTTACTCATATGGAGCAACATTAGCATTCATTTGAAGTCATGTGTTAAGCCACCTGATGAAGTCCAATATTCACTCTTCTTTTAGTTCTTCTCACTCTACACCAACTCCGTAGGGAAATGACTCCGACTCTTAACTGCTAAATGCGCCACAGTTTTTATCAACCAGTCACTTATTGTGTCTGTCTGCTGTTTGGTGCTGACCAGGTAGTGTATAGTCGAGTTTTGTTTCTTTTACTAAAAACAGCTGACTGCTAGGGCCTAAAGCAACAGTCATGGGAACAGTGAGGAAAAACCAAAACAGTAAAGCTGTGTGCCGAAAAACTGAAAGAACAAGCTGAAACAAGCTGCAAAGCTCCATAGAGCTGAGAGGAATACTATCATTCTCTGGGGGTTCCATCACGAAAAGAAACTCCTTTCATACATATGTAGTCATAAGATCCATGGGTAATATTACTTTAAGTGAAAACAATAACCAATACAACAGTTGAACAGAGCTATGGAAATAAAACACAAGTTATTACAAAGGTTCATTATGAAGTGAATTCTTCCTGACACCAACAGTGAGCATGCATCTCAAACTGGAAATGATCACAGCCACTAATATAGATCTTTCTCACAGCAGACAATCTGCTTGTCAGGTGTAACTAATAACATTAATGATGGCTCGGTTCCATTTAGGTGCCCCAGAAAGCAATGCCAGTGAGCCAACACGCACAATAGCAGGGCCCTGGCACTGGAGCAGCTAAATGGAACGCAGCCATCATTAATGTTATTAACCTACGTTTGACAAGTCGAAGTGCTGTGAGAAACATCTATTAAGAAAAGATTAGTGAGTAACTGAATGAAGTATAATATGTAAAATAACATAGTGGGCTCTACATAATTTGTAATACCATGCACTGTAATCTTTAATGCCATTTTACCTGTCAAAACATAGAATCAAGTTTGAAACAAAATCACTCTTCATCATTAAGACTTTTTGAAGAAACATTTCCTTCAAAAACTCACTAGCACCCAAACAGGGAGGAAATATAATACTTTGTTGAAGGAGTTTGGGTTAGTATGTAGGTGTGCCAGTGAAATGAGACTGTGCAGATCAGGCTGCTGAGTGCAGCTTTGTTAGACCACTTGTATATAGAGATGTTCCAAGCACATATCAGCCACACCTGACATGCAAGTTTGATGTAAAATAAGTGTTTAGAGTGCCTGTCCTACTGTATATCATACTTGAGCAACATAGTTACAGTTATGATTGCCTTGAAGCTTGAGTTTAAAACCACTATGAGGCTGTTGCGCAGGCCAAAGGGAAACAGGATAGCCACTGGGATTAGACAGGGGGGTGTGAGGTTTCCTTCAGTACACATTCCTCACAATGGGTGCCTTCTGGACAAGTGTTCATTTATTTAAGTGTATATTGTTAATCTTTTTAGTTAATATTTTACTTAATAATAGCACAATAAAAAACATCAAACCTGCATTAAACTTTTTTATATTGACAAATAATTTTGGTAATTTTAACCTATTTTGGGGTCAAAATGAGTAGTAGGTACAAAGCGACAGCAGTGCCACTAGAAAGACTTTATATCTTAACGTTATGCCAACACAACAATCTCCTCTCCAAATCTGACTCACATTTCCACAGGCGTCGTCCTGCAGTAACTCGTCACTCATGAGATTTCAGAGCGAGAATTGAGCAAGACTTCTTTTTCTGGTTAAAAATGACAAGTGTTACCAGGTGTTACTCGTAGGGATCCTTTCCATGATGTTGTTAGACACTTTGTATAATAGTCTGAGCCTGTCTGTGGCAAAAAGAAGCACTTTTTGGGGACATAATTTTGAAAGGGGCAATTGCCCCAAAGGAGTACGTAGCAGCCACTGCAGGCAGTTCACAGCTGCCATGGACCAGCTGAGGCCATCTACTGCACAGATTTGAATAACCTTTTGTACCTACTAGTCATTTCAACACCAAAATATGTGAAATTATGGCCTAGCTTTAAAAATACAGAAAAATCGCTTGTCAAACCTACTGAGACTTAGAGTTCCAGTGTATTTATTTTTGTTTCATGCTTTATGTCACATGCTTCTAATGCACTTTCTTGTATTTTTCTTTTATTGTGAGACAAACTTTTCCACCTCAGCCAAGAATACACATTTTCTGCATTTCCTCTCAGTTTTTTTTATGAACAAATAGAAAATTCACATATTAATAGGTGGATTAAAACGTACATTGTTCTACAATGCTTTGGTAAAGGCTTAGTTAGGCTTAGTCACAAAAACAAATTGGTTAGGTTTAGAAAAAGATCATGGTTTTGGTTAAAATAAATTTGTTGTTAAGATTAGGGAAACATTGTGGTTTGGTTTATACTTTGTTCATCTTTGTTGTCATGGTGACAAAAATAAACATGTGGTTACGGTTATAGGACGATAGTGGTCATGCTTTTTCTTCCAGAAAACGAACAGTCGTCTCCAAAGTCAAATGTGTTGTTGACCCAATATTCAAACCCAACCTCCTCCCTACTGGACTCCGTTGCTCTATAACAGCGTCATCTGACTTCCTCCTTTTCTCTCGTCATAAGGAGGACAATCTCCCTAGGGATAAAATTCGAAATACTGTCCCTGACTCTTCTGTTTGCTTTGTTGCACATAGGGAGGAACAAATTACACCTTTATTATCTCTATAAAAAGATGGAGGTCAGTGACATCTCATAATCGCTGTCATAGCTCCGCCCAACTTTAACCTGAGCAGAGGTCTGGTCAGCATTAAGTGAAAACACCTGTGTTGGTGTACGGGCCTTTTAAAGTAATGTCACACAGAAAATCATTGGATTTATCTGTACTATATTAATATGTGTTTTTAGTAGAATTTAACTCTATAAAAGCTTTAGGAAAAGATAATATTCTGTCTTCAAGCAACATAAATCACAGTGAACATCTTTCACAGTACTCAGAGACTTAAATCCCCAGTTTGGAGAAATGACTCCCAGGACAGTTTTATGACCAGCTCAGTGTGTGAGGTATAAGGTATGAACAAAATAATGAAAAAACCACATGAAATAGGACTTTGAAACAGTGACATCAAAATTACGAAGGTGAGTCATGTTTCATTCACCGCCTTTTCCTAGCATGTGTCAGACCTGACAGTCATCACCTCTAGACCTACGTGTTCAAAAACACAAATAAACTGCACTGGCACAGCAGAGCACCTGTTGGGAGAAAAAGCTCATTAAAAACTTTAAGGACTTGAAAGTGATCATGATATTGACGCATGAATAACAGACTGAAATATAGCAGAGAGCGGCAATGATCGGGGTCCAAGCAAGTTGTGAAAAAAGATACATTTAAAAATTTCAGAGGAGAAGAACAGATGCAGATGACTTAAGAGATCAAAGTCATGAAAGAATTTACACTTTAAACTTGATTTTTACAGCATCACCTTGAGATCTATATGTACCTGACTACTGGGTGACATGTTCAACACACCTGTGACATTTTGTGTTTCCATGGTTTAAAGTTTAAGCTGCACAGGGAGAGAAAAATAAGAAGAAAGTGTCACAGGATCCAAATAAAATTGAGACTTTAGACTCACTATGATCTGAACAACACCATTGTCAGCAAATCTGACACGGTCTCCTGGGTATTTGAACCCTGAAACTGCAGATCTCCAGAGTAGGTGACTTACTGACTAAACTACTTTTCACAAGTTTAGGTAGTGACATCACATCACATGTGCCAGACCTGGACAGTTTTGTGAGTTTAAACTTAAAATGCTCCAGCAGCTTCGCTGTGAGCACTACACTACAAATACCCTCAGTGGCCACTTTATTAGGTACGCCTGCAGCAATCCATTACAGCAGCTCTGCTATAAATTCTGTATACAAAATTTTTAAATGTTCAATTGTCATTGATGCTGCTATTTACAAACACAGTACAGTACAACACCACTACACACTACGACCTCAATAATATACTTTAACTTGAATCATCACCTTTCTGACAGCAGCAGAGCTGTGGTACTGAATCACATTAGTTTGCACAAGTGTACCTAATAAAGTGGGCAGTGAGTGTACATGAATGCAACACTTTTTTTGCATATTTAGTATTTGTATCCCACCACCACTAACAGCTACCTGCTTCAATTATTGACTGCCAGCAAATTACTTCATCACTGATCAGTAATGGTGGGAAGATTTCCTGATATCGTGACATCCACAATATCTGACTAAAATCAATTTGTTACTGTATGTACAAAAAGGCCTGAATCTGAAGGTTGGTAAGGACCTGATGGTGGACAAAAAATATCTGCCTGTTTAATGTGTGTGGAAGGACTGAATCCTGACACGTGTCTATGTTGCAGTTTTTAATCTGTTTTTATCACTTTGGGTTTGATTAGATGACATGAAGTTAGTAACATATTAGGTTCAGCAGGATAATCAAACTTATAAAAGGCGCATCGGTCTGAGCATTTCAAAACTGAGAATAAAAAATAATTTTAAAAATGTGCTTGGTACGGTGGCATGTCAAATCACGTCAAGTTTGCTAATGCATGTCCTAAATCATGCATTAGCAAACTTTAAACAGACCTTGAATGAGAGCACGGATGTTACAGCTATAGCACCTGCCTGAAGAAGCACGTCATGCAGCATGTAAAACATGTCACAGAGGAGCACAGTCCTGTTCTCTCCTTCACCTCTTCCTGCATCCAGGACTCCTCCACCCTCTGCTTTCTATTACTGGGTGCCTTGGCACCTGTAGGGGCTGAGACAACAGCGTATGCACAAGTCAACCGGGACCATCTGCAGCCAGTAAATGTTTGCCAGAGTGTGATACATTCTTCATTGGTCATGGCCCTCTTTGTAATGTTATGTTTTATGCTGACAGAGAAGAAAGAGCAACAGGAAGACAAACAGCTTTTATGAATTTAGTTAAGTGACTTTAGATGATACTGTACCCTCAGTAGAAATTAATAATCTTCTGTCTGCTATCACACATTTTGTTATATTGTTATATCAGAATAAATGTAAATGGGTAAATTTGTTTCAAATGTCTGTATTTTATTGATAACTTTTTATAATGTAAAAATAATTACATTTTTTCATGATCACAAACACATAGATCACACCCTTTGCTCTACACTGTAATTACTTTGGATGTGTGTTGGCGGTTTCCCTGACATCAAAGTGCATGTCCTCCCTTTACCTAGTGCAGGTCAAAAGAAATTTGCAGAAATTCAAATATATCTTGTAGATACAGTAAAGTCAATTGTGTCGTAGTGTGCTATAATGCAGGAAGCAATTTATAAAGTGAAACATTTTGTTGGTCTAAACCGTCTCTATCGCATCCAACAACAACAAACTGCACATACTTCATGTATAAGAGCTCCTATAGAATTTGATAAATTGTGATCAAGTACAAGGTTTTACCTTATTAAAAGTGGTAAACATTCATTTGTCACTTGTAGTAATATTTGGTGGTAAAGAACCATCCATTAATATTTCTTATTTTAACAATAAAGCAAACTAATGTTTTATTCTTTATAAAACATATTATTGACGCACCAACAGAAAACCGTTAAACCAACTCTGCAACTTCATGGAGATTTTTAGCCTCTTTTAGCTGATAGTTTTGATTTAATGGTCACACATTTACTGTATGGTTCACTCTCACCGCACTCTTGCCTATTTCTTTTGAGGCTGAACTTTGTACATTCATAGTTTTTCAACGTATTGGAAGACAATGATTATTTTAGATGTGCCAGTTTAGATATGAGCCTGTGTGTTTGTACGACCATGGGTGTTATTTTGCTCTGCTGGACTGCTGGTTCTAACAGTGGCATTGCATACCCTAGAGCTCTACAAAACTTGGCAAGTAAACTATTAATCTATAGGAATGTAGGAATAATGGACCAACCTATGAAGATAAGACCCAGGTTTTTTATTAATATTATGTTTCATGAGGAATACTTTTCTCTAAACCACTCCTGTCTCAGGTATAAATTCAACCACCAGAGGGAGACAATATCATGTTTTCTACCTACATCTAATACTAACTTTTAACCATTCCCTGGATATTTTAACATTTGTATAATGCTCAGAGGAGGACTCTGATTGTTGTTTTTGTCTGCCACATTACAAATACATCTGTTGCAGTGACATCTGACATGTTCACTGCAAACAACAACAAGGAGAGGGCAAGAAGGAACTGTTGGACATCCACAGAGAAGGGAATTCAAAGGTGTGGGTATACACCCCAACAAACTAAACTGGAACATGCAGAGAAATGTACAGATTATTTTTATAGAGTGAAATGGAAGTCATGGCTGTGTCTAGCTGTGTTTTGTCCCCTGAAACAGTGATTCCAGAGAATTTGAGCCTGTTTGTGCTATAAAATCCAATATTGTCCTTGTCTGTAGTTTATCCAAAACACTTTGCACACTGAAAACTAACATCTCAGCTGGAATATATTAACACAGTGAAGGAAGTCATCTAATAAGAGGGTGTAGCTGCCTGTCTGTCTGACAGCTTCTCTCTGAGAAAACAAAACATTAATAAATAAATAAGGAAAACAGTCTGGGTCTCCCACTCCCACTCAGTCTCCTCTGGTTTATCATACTCATATCCAACCATCCTGTGGGGCCAGAGCCATGCTGCAGAGTCTGAACTCCAACGTGCTATACTGCAATCAAAAACACCTGGCCTCGGGGCTTGGAATGGTCACAACATTACAGCATATAAACGAGCCAACTACTCCATATAGAGGCCCCATAATTGTTGGACTGGAGAGGATTTCTGCTTTTTTTTACTGCATGGTTTTACTATTGTTGTAAGACACAAGACCCAGGGCCAAACTTAACCGTCCAATACAAACTTTATGAAGATAATTTTACAAACAAATAGGAATTATCCATAAAGCTGCACTACGCTGACTCATCAGAGCTGTAAGACTCTGCCCGGAATGGGAAAAACGAACTGTCCTTCAGGTTTAAGTGATTTCTAACAACCACACGTATCTGTTTCACACCTGCAACACGAAAAAAAGAGATTTGGCATCTAAACTCTTTTGATATTTTAGAGGTTTTGTTTCATGACACTTGGCAGGACAGCTGAATTTACACTTCTGGTGCTTGTTAGCTGGGATGTTCTCAAATCAAGGGGCATGATTTCACTAAAGCAGTAATGAAAAACAATATTATGTTGTTTTGATCCACCCTTGTTTCTGGACAACTTTAGATTGATGTCACAAACAACACTGGCCAAGAAATGATACCTTAACACACGTGTACTCTGCTTGATTGCCACAACTGACATTATCCAGACTGAATATAGCACACTCAGATAATCAATACTGTTTTCCACTGGTGCGTCATATAACGGGAAAGGACGGAAGGATGTATCAAGATATATAACTTTAATTAGTTTGAGAGGCATTTTTATCAATATGAAAAATTACTAAGGGCTCAAATTTCACTAAATGCAAGATAAGGGGCGTGAACAAAGAAAATGTGTAGCATTGCTTGTAAATTGCTTGAGGAGAAGGGGGAAAAGTTGGACAAAAGTGCATTGTTGTTGTAACATTAATGGGGATACAAGAATAAGAATTTTCCTACTCATTATGACCAAGCTGCCGGGCAGGGTCTCTGGTTTCTCCCCCCTGCCGTGCCCTGGCACCCCCGCAGCAACCCCACAGAGACAGCTTCCTTGCCGTGATGAGCTTTTGACAGGCCCCAAAACAGCCTGCTTAATGCTGTGCCAGGGCAGACATGGAGCGGCTGGGATGCTGGCAGCTTCTTGGCCCACACCATGCATCACGGGCCTCAACCCATTTTACCCCTAGTGTCCCTCCCCTCTCTCTCTGTCCGCCCTTTCTTTCTAGTACTTTGGGATTGTTATGCAAAGCTTTCCAAGCAGAGATGTGGGAGTTCTTTCGAGCACAGATGTGTCCAAATCATATTTGCACAATCTCCTGTCGAAGAGATAGGTGTATGCGGGGGCTGAGATGCTGCAGTTATCTGGGCTGAGCAGCCAGGTGCTGTCCCAGATGTGCCTCACCTTTGAGATGCAGAGACTCACTGCATCACAATCTCGAATCAAACAGTAATCTTAGTGCTTTGTCACAAATAACTGCTAACAGCTGTTGATTCTTCACATTCCCTCAGAGAAGGTCGCATCCATAACAATCTTTCGGTTACTATAAGTTCAATATGGTTGCAAGGCTATTAATAATATGCACAGTGCCAAATTAAAAACATCCACGGAACAAAGTAACAGCTTCGATGACCTGTTTTATGTTAATAAAACAACAGTTTTTTTTGAAGATTTAGTATGAAAGCCTGACATAAGAACTAAAGTTCAGGCTGCAGAGACAAATAACAAAGATACACTACTGCCATCCAGTGTTAAAGTATGAGTACTACTTACACAGTTCAAATAAACATGTAGTCCATCTGTGACAAGGCACGACTACACAAGGATAACTCATTACAGCTATACCATGCCTTTTCCATCTGTGGTCAGTTTTATGGCTTTTGAACTGTAAACATTGTTCCAAGGAAAAGGAAACACGTAACGCTTGTGTTGTGACATTCTCATGTCACTGAAACTCTAAAGACTGGTTTACTGCACTTACATTAAACCTGGTAGTCAGTTAACTATTGGTGGGGGGGGGGGGTAAGTACTAAACTCTGTGTTATAATCAAAACAGCCGTGTGTATAATAAAACAACATGGCATGTGCATTTGTGCTTTACTGATGATTAGAAGCACATGTTCTCTTTCTGAAAGAGAGAGAAAATCAACTTGAAGCTATAATTCCTTATGATCACATCTATTAAATCCAATTCATTATAAGTGGGTGGAGATGAAGAAGACTCTTGCCGTTAGAGAAATGGGCCTACTCTAAAGAAGATTTAAAAGTGTGAAATAAGGCAGGGGCTACTGAGATTTTCACACTCAACAGTTTACCATGTGTAAAAACAAAAACCCACATTGGATACAGCTGCCAGTGGCCACACAGACTTTCACTTATAGCTGATGGCTGAAAACTATGAGTTTGTCAAATTAATGCTGGTATTTGTAGGAAATGGAGGGATGAGGGACTCCAACAACAGAAAACTATTTACCTTGCCCATAATACTGTTGACATTATTACTTTGTAGTAATTGGTAAAATTACCATTATGTAGTATGAGTTGGTAACAAAGAGGGAAGAAACAGAAAATGGAGATAACAACAGGTATTTGTGTGTAGCAGGATGTTGTAGTGAGCAGCGAGACTGACCGACTCAAGCTCCTCTTTGGGTCAATATCAACTCTACTGCTGAAGCTCCATTTACAATTTAGTATAATTTCTGTAGAAAACCTTCCACGTCGAGTTTCGGTGAGATAACATTGAGTTAAATATATGTAGCAAAGATGCATCATTTGCAAATCTGAAATGAAATTGTGGTGAGCATCCACACTAACATGTACCAAATATCAGTTAAACACCTGGTACAGTTCAGGCAGCAATGACCAGAACATGGTCTGATTCTAATGTACTGCAATGCCAGCTTTGAGTGCAGAATTTAACAGACTAGCAATCACAGAAAATACTGCGGTCTGACCACATTCGAATGCAAAAAACTAGCCATGTCTGGTGAATGTAAAAAAAATGAATAAGGAAACTTAATCTTAAGAATGTAAAAATGCAATAAATCATTCCCATGACCATGTTTTTTACGACAGGCACTCAGTCAGGGAATATTTTCCTATCTACTTTACTGGTGAGACAGCTGCAGGACTCTCATGAATGTTGCAGCCACATATCATGCTTCCTCAGGCAGTCAACAGTCATGACATGAACTATGTGCGAGCTTCCTCTCACACAAACGTTTCATGGTGAGATAACTGGAGACCTCAGCACAGTCCTGTCAGGAAAGTATTTACTCTCCTCGACGCCATGTCAAGAGAACACATACACTTAAGTCACACACGTGCAAAAGTTGTTTGACAGCTGATGGCATTTGCATATAAGCACAAATGAACCTTGTTGTCTTTCTCCAACCTGCTGTGAGGTTTGTACTATAATTTAGTACAAAATTTGGTACAAATTTCTCCTTTACACTCTACTGCATTTCTAAAAGAAATATTGTTGTTTTACTCCAATACATATATCTAACAGCTATATGTTACTGGCACATATAGTTACATTTCAGAACATATTACACTTTTAAAAACTTTTATCTTAGAAAATACAAATCAGTAGTTTCCAACCTTTATGGCTTCTGACCCTTATGTAAAACTGTTATGTCCGGTTGGGTCTCACTGTCAATTTATATGTCTTCTCAGGTGGATTCCTAAATAACTGATTGAAGCACAAAGAGGTAAAAATATCCAATATTTCACAAAACAACAAAGATCACAGAAAAGTTTTTAAAAAATGTCCTCTTCTCCCCTCAGATTTATCTTGTGACCCTTTGGAGGGCCTGACACCTAGGTTGGAACCACTGGACTAATCTAGCAAACTGCAGTTAAAACTCTTCTACTACTTCTGTATTTTTACTTAAGTAGGATTATGAATGTAAGTCTTTAACTTATAACATTTTTTTACATTGTTGTATTGTTACTTTTACTTGAGGATCTGAGTATGTCTTCCATCACTGGTTCCAGTGCAGTAAGAGGCGGGAGAGCTGGTTCTAATTGATATGAGGAGATAGACTGTAACCCTATCTGCAGAAAGCTGCTGTGCGCTGCATTATTCCATCTCTTCATGTGCCCTGAAAAGAATACGACAAGAACATCAGAGAATGGAAAAAGCATGACTTCAGACTTTGCAACCTGGCAGATATAATCCAATCACTCTGCTGAGGGCCTAACTCGTGTTTAACGCCAGTCTATACATCATACTGTATATCTAATTTAAAGCTGAGCTGACTGGTCTTTGAAGAGGCAGTTTTGAAATCACATTCCAGTTTCCCCTCCCAAAACAGCAAATTATTTCTATTCCCACGAGACGTGTGATTTCGGACTCAAGAGTTGGAGCAAATCACTTGCAGACTACTTCATGAGGAGCTTATTAATCTGAGACAAGGGGTCTGGGATTCAAGTTGAAGTATAAACAACCTCATCATCAATGGACAACGTGAAAAAGCTTTGACTATAGAGTGTGTGCTTGGTTCCACCTCAACAACATCAACATACGCTCAGAGTTAGGTTTGACGCCAGATACCACAGACAAAAGCTACGGCAAAAATGTGCCCCATAATTCGTAGCAGTCTCTGTATTTCTGTAAGCAAGGTAGGCTGTAATTAATCCCAGCACAATGAGGATTCTCTGCGGAGCGTGCTCATGTATTTGTTATTGGACATCACCACAGGGCCACTCTGCAGCCCATCAGATACATTGTCTAAATACACAGCAATCAGATGAAGGTTTTTTCTAAAACATCTCCCATCAATGCCTCAGCAAAATTACCAAAGGTTATCAAGGAGCATCTACCACCAGACTCTGACCTACATGAACCCAACCTCATTTCCTCCAAAACGGTCCTCAGTGCCTTATTTCTTCCTCATTACAATCCCTGAATGAGGTTGTTTAAATTATGTTGGCCTGCAGTCTTCTGCGAGAGTTGGAAGAGAGACGGTGGGAAAGGCAGTTTGGAAAGATGGTGAATGTAGCTGACACTTCTTATCTACCACATATTAGCAAAGTTGAGAAATGGTATTTGCCATGTTGCATTAGCCCGCTGCCGTCCCATCATCGCCTGCCATTCCCAGCAACAACATGATCCAAATGCAGTCCAGATGTCTCAGCCATCAAGCTTCAATATTTCACTAACCCTGCATTAATCTTACCAAGTGTGTCACAGATCCCTGCTTGATAACATCTCACAGGATTTTAGAAAATCAGTGCCTGCAGCTGACCATCACCTTGCAGATTTATTTTGCACGTAAATGAACAAAGTACCATTGTGATAAAATAGTGGGTTAATTTATATGAATTCAAATGTTAGCACAATACTGTTTACCTAATAAATATTCATTTTATAGAAAGCAGATAATATACCAGTTTTCCTGTGCAACGACTTGTTTCCTTATTCAGATGTGAAAAGTAACAAAGTACATAACTCAAGCGTACTTAAAGCGCAATTTTGTGGTGCATTAAGTCTTAAATGTTTTTAGATTTGACACTCTTACTCTTGTTTTAAGTGAAATATAATATTGATATCAGAGGTGTGTTAAGACCATTAAATACGACACAGAATAACTTCTCCTGAAGGCTGCGCTATCACTGCGCGTGGATGATTAGTTTCTTGCTGATGAGCAGTTGGCAGTTCTGTGGTAGCCTCTGCCATCAGTGTTTGAATGTGTGTGTGAATGAGGTGAATGTGACATGTAGTGCATAGTGCTGAGTGGTCTTAAGACTAGAAAGGTGCTCTATAAGTACAGGTTTAATTAATCTAAATATCTACAGATAAGTAAAATACGTAAGTGATCCATATTAATTTGGCCAGGTTGGAAATCCCTCATACTCCCTTCTCCTGCTGTCTCTGTCGTGATGCAGGAGAAGTTTTTTCTCTTGATAATTAGTCTCTACACTACCACTAGAAATAAAAGGACACTTCTTTCAGCTAACATAAGAGTTTGTAAGGATTGTGAGATACACAGATGCTTCTACAGAAAGTCTTAAATTTCACAGCGACCACATATGCAGTACTATTACTTCTATGTGTTTTATATAGCAGCACACAGTGTGAATAATATGAGCAATATTTATATTTATAGCAATATATGTTTTTTTAGTACCTTCCCAAAATGGTATTGCATACTGGCATTTTGATTCATTGAAACTAAAAGAGGAAGTTTATTAGCAAGAAACTAGATTGTCAGGTGAATGAAACAACTGTCCAGATGCTTTCATCAGTGACCAGTTTCCCACTAGTGCATGCATGCGTACTTGAAAAGCTTATGAGGTACTTCACGGTGTGTAATGCAGGGGGGGAAAAAACTGGACTGTCAGTTGACTTTACACAAACCATTTGCAGAATCAGATGTATTTATTCACTTCTGTTACACATTCTGTAATAATTCAACATGACACAACTATCTGCAGGCTCATGTCTATTTTCTAGACAAAACCATCAACAGTCACCATTGTGCCAGAAACTGTCTGCTCCACCTGCTGATGAGCTTTAAGTGCACATAATTATCAACACATTAGAATAGGTGTTTCAACATACAACGCTCTCAGGTTCGAAAAGCCATGGCATCATCAGCTTCAGTATGCTGACAGGAAACATTTCCCTCATGATGCATGCTTCAGATTTAGCATTTAAAACTCGTAGCCAACAGCAGGTATTATTATTCCTGCAGGACACTGAAACAACAGAACCCAATACAAACTGAATGACAATTAAGTCAGCTAGTTTCTCAACCTGACATTCAATTTCCTGAGCTGAGTCTGGGATACTAACTATGCCTTCCCACCGTGCAAAGACCTTTTTCCTCTCTTAACAATTCTTGTCCTCAGAGTGAAAATCCTGTTGGATGGGTCCTGATGGCGAGGTCCAAAGCTTGTTTCCCTCAGGCCAAGGTTATACTGGTTTCCCCAGCTCCGGCCTTCCGAGATCAGTCCTCCTCTGAGGAGAGCTGGGCTCCTTCATCGTGAACCTCTCTGTAGGCAGCCATTGGGCCACGGTCAGGAGTGTAGCTCCCCATAGAGAGCTTCAATCCCTCAGACAGTTTCTGGGCTGCCAGCTTGGCCTGCAACTCCTGAAATTAAACACAACACAGAGAAAAAGTTGACATGAATAGGCTGGTAGACAGAAAACAAGCACATTATTATGAAGCAGCAGAGCCATAGCTATTAAACCCTCAACAAAAGCAGGACTGATAATAAGCTTAACAGGCCTCCGTAAGTTGACAACAGCACACTGTTTGACGTTTGGCTCATTACTTTGGATGTGAAGTGATAAATAGCGCCTACACTGCCTGAACGCTGCCCTCTAGAGCTGAAGGAGTGATCTGACATAGACTTCATTCATTTCTTGAAACTAAATACTGCCGAATAACAAAAATAGTTAAATCTGTTTCAACAGAAACGGAACAAAAACTTACAGTGTGAAATATATATATATATATAACCCTCAAACTCCCAGGCCTCTGGTAGAGCTTGAGGATGACACATACCACCCCGCAAGGGGTGAGAGAGGGATTTTTTTATTTTTTATATATATATATATATATATATATAAACACACACACACAGATACATACATACCAATGCAGCCTTTTGGAATGTTTTGGATTGGCACATCAAATGTTTGTAATTCATCATGGCTGACTGTAACCAAGGCATTTTATCACTGATACCTCGACATGTTCCCACCCAGCATGTTAGCATGTTAAGGAGTCCCTTTCATTTATTCAAGTACATGGACCTTTCTGACCCTGTCAGTCTGTCGACATTTTAATGTAAACACTGTATGTATAGGATAAGTGGGTGGAAGACTCTGCTGCACTTACGTGCTGCTTCTTTGTTTGCTCCTTCAGGAGGACGGCCGACTCTTCCAGA
Source organism: Lepomis gibbosus (assembly GCA_029875015.1). Lineage (NCBI taxonomy): Eukaryota > Metazoa > Chordata > Actinopteri > Centrarchiformes > Centrarchidae > Lepomis > Lepomis gibbosus. The sequence goes on along the minus strand of JAPMOB010124272.1, from coordinate 10,008 downwards.
GACAGAAGCTGGGCTGGGTTGTGGTGGAGAGGAGGGAGTCTGGCTGCTGTGATGTCATCCAGGTGTTTTCTGTCCCTCTCCTTCCTGGTCTGTGCAGAGAGCGGAGATGAGCCTCCAGAAGACTGGCTAGGTGATGAGGATCCTGATAGAGAGGTGTCATTTCTGTGGGGCAGCCTGGAAACACAGTTGTTTTATTTTTTAAATCAAATAATTGATAAGAACTATGTAAGAAAGCAAAATGACTGAATTAAGTGATTTTTTGTTATAATTGTTTACAAAAGCAACCATCAAATCGTGAAACAAAGTCTACTCACTGATTTGGTTTGAATTTTTGCCTCCTGGGAGTGCTCTCAGTTTTTTCCAGGACAGTTACATAGTGAGGCTGTTTTGGTATCTGCTCTCTGAGAAAGTAATTGTCTCTTGCTGTGCTGTTAAATGAATCTTTGGACTCGCTACTGAACCTAGTACTAGTTTCAGACAGTCTGACCCTTTCCAAGGCCTCCACAAGTTCAGTCTCTTTTATCTCATCACAGTTCAGAGAGGCCCCAGCAGCAGCCGTCTCCATGGTTTCACCAACAGCCGTTTTAGAGACAAGCAGGTCCTGTTGCTTGTCCCAAGTGTTGTTTTCCTGCACATCAGCTGAGACAGGTGAGGTCTCTTGCATCGCATTGTCTGCAGCTGCCTCACTTTGCCTGTTTTGGTGTGGGGCTGCTGGTGTGTTGTGGATGGCACGTTGTTGCATAGTGAAAGCCTGCTGGTACTTTGATTGTAACTCTGTCCTGGCAGCAAACACCAAGCTCCGTCTCCTGTCCTCTTCATCTTTGTGCTCAATGGCAAGGCGCACTTTCTCTGCAAATTCTTTTATCTTTTTCCCTTTGTCAGGAAGAGTCTGTAACAACCTCCTGCGAACAACACAAACCCATCATTTCATGCTCTACTCAAAACGGTAATTCAAGATACACATTGGAGACATTAAATGCATAAACTTATATACAATGTCTTAGTAGATATGCAAATAGATTTTCCAAGTCTTTTGAACTATACGAGAGGGAGGAACACCAAAGATTTCTCTCTAAATCACAGTTTTGATTATGCTGTTCAGTTGGGTTGAGCTCTGGTGACTGGGAAGCCCATTGCATTTGATTTTGTATCATATTAATTTTTGTTAAACCATTCACAGTGTATGAAACCATCTGCATTTGTTACGTTTCTCCCTTCATTTATTCAGCTGGAGATTATAGTTCATAAGAGATGATTTGGTCTGGGTGGCGCAGATCTCATTACAACTAATCAAACTTACGTGCAGTAAGGTACTTAATTTTTGTACCACGCCAGAAAGTGTCACACTGAGTCACAACTTAGCCTCAGTTTGTGCCTGACACCTACCGTAGATATATAGAGGCACAAACTATATGGCTAATATTGTGAACTTAACTTACTTGTTAGAGAGTATCTTCTCCTGTCTCTGGAGCAGCTCTTGGAGCTCTTCTTTCCTCTGGTCTCTCAGGTCTCCCACCTCTCCCTGGCGCTCTGTCCGCGACGAGGACATCCCTGTTAGCTAGTGACAGCTAGCTACAGCCATTCACAAACAGTGCGAACTAACGTCTCAGTTAAACATTGTGTTTACAAACTCTAATCATACGCTAACCAGCTCAGAACAAAACAACTTAACTGAATCTTTTATGTTTAGAGAGATTTAGAAACATCTAAAGGCGGCAGGTTTACTTATTCAACACGAGACAACAACATTTCAAAGTGGGATCTTTCTTCTTCTTGTGCGGAAATCAGACATGTGAGGTGTCGCTCTACCGCCACCAGTGTAGAGGACAGGGTACTGCAGCTCTTCTTCGCTTCACAGGCAGTGGAGGCGATTAGCTGCCCTCTGCAGGTCAAATGCAGTCATCAAGCGTTGTCCGTGAACTTCTGACGTCGTGGAAAAGAGATACTTCTTTCTTCTCTGTAATCAGTGCAGTCCGTCTGAACAGGCTCAGACTTTCCATCGCTGCATGTCCCGTCCGGATGTTTCCCAGCCACCATGCCAACCCATTTCTCACTCAGCTTCACGAACAATGACCCAGCTTCAACCAAGGTTACAGCTGTGTCCTTTCTGTCCCCTCTCAGAGTTCAAAGTCAGTTTAATATTTGGCTCCAGCTGTGCAGCTGGAAAAAATCTCAGTAGACTTTATCTCTCTTTCACCTCTTCGGTGCCTTCATTTGGCATTTTCAAATCACACCATACTGTAAAGCTTGGCTTTCTTACATTTACACTGTATGTAGCCGACTTCACTGACTGTGCACTTTAGGTTTTGTCCTCCTTTTCCTGATCCTAATTCTGCCAAATGTCTAATTTTACCCCTTTGTTTTGATGAACTAAACACCGTTTTGAAGCTCTTTGTCAATCTTCACATTTTCTTGCAACATCACTCATAACAAGAATATCTAACACCATGTCTCTAAATTAGTATATCCTCACTGCACAACATATAAAAAATAACAAAAACAAACCTAATTTGTCTACTGAAATACCACCTGTTACCGAGCAATTACAAATTTGCATTGTGAGGCACGTGAACATAATATTACTGTTAACGCAATAAACAACAAGCCTGCATAAGCCACCATTCATATTACACAGAACATAGGTCCTCAAAATATAGTCACTGAGCTTTTGCATATCTAGATAAAGTTCAGGTATCTGGAGTTCAGTGTTCATGACATTTGTGTAAAAATGTGAAATGGAATCATAATAAGGAAGGAAAGTAAACAAATCATTTTAAAAGCCCTTTTTTTGTTTTTTACCAGCTATAATAAAATGGTCACATCTGTGATCAAGTAGTCATATTTAGGTTTCAGACTTTAGATAATGTAGGTCATACAGTATGCAAGCATGGGCATCCATTAACACAATCTGGTTAAATATATAGTAAAGTCTTTATTGTCTGAACATACACTGTGCTCTCATCATTAGTCGCAGTATATGTATCATTAAGGAAAAGGCACATCATAAAGCTTTTTTAAACACAGTCATGGCAGTGCAGACAACAGCTGGATAATACTTGTGCCTGTGGCTCAGGAATGGCAGTCACCTCAATAAGGTCAATATCTTTAAAGTGATTGAACAGTTTTATAATTCCACACAGAAAATTACTTTATATTATATAATGACATTACCCTGTTGCCAATTTAAAGAGTTTCATTCCCACCACCAGTATCCGATAGTAGGCTGTTCATAAAGGCACAAAGCATGTTAATAAATATTTTTCTTTACATAATGCGACAATAGCAAAATAATATTCATTGAATTTGTACAGAGCCAATATAAAATAATAGGAAAAACACACAATAACAGATAAACCTTCATAGGACTGGATGCACATATCTCCATGAGCAACATAAGTGGGCTACATTTAGGCCTACTGTAAACAAAAAACAACAAGATTTTAAATCCTTCAATACATTATTTGCAGAATATTTTCACAGAACAACAGATTATTTACACCCTACAGCAAACCTTTTATTATTACTACTAGTGCTCCGTGCAAACATAGGCTGACAACCTACATAACCCTTTCTTACATCATCAACAAGAATCCTGTTGTTCGTCTTATTTTTTTTTGACTGTTTAAAACAGGCATATTACATATGGTTATTTTTAAAAAGATCAGCAGTGAAAATAACATCAAAGTTAAAAACTTCATACATGAGGTGCTTAGAGAGGATATGTATGTTAAATACTAACTAAAGAAACTAAACTAAAGAATGTTTGTTTGTTTTCTAGCAGATAGTCAGATGAGAAAACTGATTCTCCTGCCTGTCCTCTAAATATGAAGCAGCCAGCAGCTGGCTTAAACTAGAAACGGGGGAAACAACTAGCCCAGCTCGCTCCAAAGGTGCTGAAAGTTCACTAATTAAGACATTTCATGTTTGTTTGATGTTTAAAAATGAAGTGTATAAACAACAATCACCATTTTACAGAGGTTTATATGCCAGAATAGTTCTTGGCTGTGCCCAGTTGCCTGTGGAGACTCCAGGAAGTAACTGCTCTCGGGCAAGAAAAAGGCACATAACTCAGCATAAAACAGCAAATTGTTGTTTTTACAAGTTGGGTTTTGTACAGATTGAACACACAAAATATATAACATGTTAATTTGTGATTTTTAGAGTTAGCCTGCAGGCTAATTGTTTCCATCTGTTTTCAGTCTTTATGCTAAGCTAAGCTGACCATCTGCAGAATGAGTGAAGTGGTATTGAACACCCCATCAAACTGTTGACAAGAACGTGTATTTCCCAAAATGTCAAACTGTTACTTTAAGATCTCTCTATGTTTATCTTTGCTGTTATTTCCATGAGCTTCATGAAAGGTGTATTAACTTGAGGGGCTCTTGATCTTGGACGAGAAGAGGACAGGGATGAAGTGGATTCCTCTGGCCTTGATTGTGTGTTTGTTTCTGCATCCACCTCATCCCTGCCAGAATGGTCTAGAGGCTTTGATTCAGATGGGTGGGTGTAGGGGAACGTCCCACTCGGTAAGGGGCTAGCCTGCAGGAAGCGGCTGTACTGGACAGGATTGTACTTCAGTAAACTGGACTCCAGCCTGCTGGGTGGAGGGTTATTAGAATGGAACATCCTTGGTTGGGAGGGTGTTGTTAGGTAGAGGAATGGATGTTGATTGGGAGGGGATGGAGGTTGTATGGGGGATGAAGGCTCAGTGGGTGATGGAGGCTCAGTGGGTGATGGCGGTTCGGTGGGAGATGGTGGCTCAGTGGGAGATGGAAGCTCAGTGGGAGATGTAGGTTCAGTGATTGGTGGAAGTTTCAGTGGTGATGGAGTATGAAAAGGTGGAGGGTGTTGTATGGGATGGCGATGAGTTGGTTCACTTTGATCAGGAGGTTCAACATCATGCCTCTGTGCTTCACGTCTGCAGATGCACAGACATCAGAGTAAGAAACCCCCTCCAAAGGAAGCACCAAATATAACCTGATGCTACTAACATGTTATCCCACTTTGCTTCTTACCTGTGGAGCAGATCACAGCCTACTCCTTTCTCCCTGGTTTCCAAAACCTCTCTCGGCCTATTCTGTGTGGACATAAAATACTTCAGCTTGTCGTCTAATTCATTATTCTGGGAAAAGGAAAAGAGGAAAGAACACCGTCAGGTCACATGCAAAGGACTGCAGTCACTTTACATGTGGAAGCCACTTGATAGGTGCAGTGACCAGTGGTGGACAAAGTATTCAGATCCTTTACTTAGGTAAAAGTACTAATACCACACTGTAAAAGTACTCTGTTACAAGTAAAAGTTCTGCATTGAAAATGTTACTTAGGACAAAAGTATGTAAGTATATTTAGAAAAATGTACTGTAAGTATTAAAAGGAAAAGGATAATGCAGAAAAATGTACCTTATGACTGTTATACTAGTTTATATTATATCATAAGATTATTATTATTCATGCATTCAAATAAAAGCAGGATTTTACTATTGAAGTTGGTTGAGGTAGAGCTCATTTTGAACTATTGGTATCGGACTGCAACTAATAATTATTTTCATTATGAATTCATCTGCTGATCATTTTCTCCATTAATTGACTGATAATTTGTAAAAAAAAATTGAAATAATTTGTAAAAAATTCTAAAATATAGTGAGAAATGCCATCATAATTACCCAGAGTCCTAAGTGACACCTTCGTAATGCTTGTTGTGTCCGACCAACAGTCCAAACCTCAACATTATTAACACCACATTCAAATGACTCAAATAATTAATTTGTGAAGCTTGAACCATGACATGTTTTTGCATTAAAATTGAATAAAACGATTAAAATTGTTGCCAATTAATTTTCTTTGTGGTCATCCAACCACTTCTTTCATCTGTGTAAACAGTGGGGTAGTTTAACTCAAAACATCATATTTTTTAAACTCTTCATATGTTTTGTATGTAAAAGACTGAAGCTGTTAGATAAATGTAGTGAACAAGTACAATATTTCCCTTTAAGATGTAGTGGAGTCGAAGTAGAAAGTGTTATGAAAAGAAAATACTCAAGTAATGTACAGGTACTTCAAATGTGTACTTAAGTACAGTGCTTGAGTAAATGTACTTAGTTACTGTCCACCACTGGCAGTGACACGAGGAAACCACACAGACATTGCTGAAAGTAAAGGATAACCAGAACTAAGCAGCCCAGGCAGTCACCATACAGTAGTTTACCACACCACACCAAAATTAAACCGCGCAGTGAAGGATTTGTCTTACCTCACACTCCACTATTGCAATTCTGTCCAGAAGCTCTGAGATGAACAAATCCTTCTGAGCGACTTGAGCTCGCAGTGATTCAACCTGCACAAAGTGAAGAAAACAACATTTTGCAACGCTTCAAGAATCCTTTTGCGAAACATGATGGATACTGAACATGAGGAATAACTTTTCTGGAAAACTAGAATGAGTTATGAATTCAAAAGAGGCAAGTTAAGACTCTAATAATGCACTTTAATCATTAAACCCTTCATCTTTAGATTGTGAGTGTACATTTTAACCACTCCGATACCACAACACCCCACCCTTTATTGACTTTGGATCAGATGAAGATTTCTCGTGTGTACTGAACTCATCCTAACTCTGGATGGATAAACACACTTTCACTACTTCAGCCAGCGTATGTATCTAACCCACACCCATTATCAAAACACAAGTACAACAGAAGACCTGAATGTGTGTGACTAGACGGTATTTACAAGCATACACACACAAACACTCCTCACCTCCTCGATCATTCCTTTGACTTTCCGCTGCTGGCAGAACACCATGTCGTTCAAGTGTTTGATCCTCTCACGGAGATCCACAGTTTCAGATTGCAGCTCTTTGGACCTAAACATGGCCAGCAACCAGTTAAACCCACATATAAATCCTTCTTCTTGCATTTTCTAGAAATATGCAGCTTGGCCGGGGGCTTCTCAGATCAAGGATAACAAACTTTAGAGGGAAAGAAGGCCTTCAGCACACTGAGTGATTTGCAGCCTTAATTGCTTCGACGCTGCTGTGACTTCAATGTTCCAAAGCTTTCTGCTTGTTCAGCTGACAATATTCATATGCAACTCCATGGCAACCTAATAAACTACAACTGCTGATGATGGTTAAAAGCTCAGAAAAGCCAGTAATTGGACCTTGAGCTGGGATTGCTTTGTCATACTAGTGTTTGTTTACGCAGACTCCCTTTTTGTACCTTTTGGCTACAGTTGCATCAGTTTGGTCTGTCTGCGCCATCATGTGGAGACGCTGTTCACAGTCATGGAGCTTCTTTTGGAGCTGACTCTTTTCCTGTAAAAAAACTTTTCATTATAAGGTTTATTATCAGAAAAAATGCAGTATGCTAGATTTTTATGTTAAACTTTTCCTGACCTTGGCCATACAATCCAGTAGACGCTCCACTTCAATGATCCTCTGGTCCCGCTCAGCAATCTTGGCCTCTGCAATCCTGATGTTACTCTCTGCTTCCTCTAGTCGCCTGATGTACTCATCGAGTTGGGCCTGTGAGAACAGAAATACATTTCGGTTTAAATGGACTGCTTTTAAAACGTCTCATTAAGTTATCAAAAATGTATTAAATGATCTGCATTTTCCATTTAGATTGAATTTGCTTTGGAGAATAGTTCACCTTGCATAATGATCTTTTTGAAGTGTGTCAAAACCAAAAGCATTTGAGACATCTTGAGTAATCATCACGCATCTCTCCTGTTCTTGTGACAGATACGTTTTGGTTTCGACTAGCATTAAAACTGTATGTGAAACTGTATGTGATGTGCCATGAAGAAACTTATTGAATAAGCAGTAAAGAATGCAGACCTGTAGGTTTTCAATTTCCTCCCTGTGTTTCCGTTGTTCTTCTTGCAACTTTTCCTCGTATTCCTGCTGCAGCTTTGCTGAGAGCTCCCGCAGCGCCTGAGTGTTGGCCTCCCGAGAAGACTCCACCTGGACAATTCACAGCGCAGCAGAAATTAAGAGTGTGCGAACTTGATTATTCCATATTGGTACATATTGACGCAGCTGATGTGTAGCTGTACTGCAGTGAGATGATCTGCTGGATCGAAGCACACTGCTGCATCTACTTTTTTTCATAAGTCTTTGAAATTGGGGCTATATCCTCTCTAATGCAGAGCAACTGTTTTTTGTTTGGTCGGTACACAGATTGGAACCATAGATGACTTCTCAGACTTTGGGGCCATTTTGATGATCAGTTAAGTTTTATTTTTATCTTTTAATTTTGCTCTGACCTACTGCAGAAAATATCGAAACTGCAGAGATGGAAAACTGGCAGGTAGATAATAATACGTGATCCCATATATCTCTTATAGGCCCTCTCCACTATTATTGACTCATCAGACTCATATTGACTTGTCACACCTGCTGCGTATCTCAATGAACATGAGCACTACTGTAATGTTTTGAAACATTCGGATGCATGAGGGTTTGCGTGAACACAAAGACATATGTGTACCTGTAGTCTCAAAGTCTGGTTTTCAGCCTGCGCAGCAGCCAGCTCCCTCTCCGTCTCTCTGAGTTTTTCTTGTGTTTTCTCACAGGTGCTCCGCAAATTCTTCAACTCATCTCTCCTGTCCATTCTGTTCTGACAGTTCTCCAGAAGGGATTTCTGCAAAGGAAACTTCTTTTACTTGTCAAGCCAAGCTTTTTCTGCGATGGCATGCAGCTGTCATGGAGCAGGTCTTCGCAGATTCAGTGACATTGATTTCTTACCTGCAGGCTGATGTTAGCAGATATAAGGGAGGTGTTCATCTGATCAAAACTCTCCATGGCTGACGTCCGGATCTTCACCTCTGACTCCAGACTCCTCCGATTTGAATTGGCAGCCTGCAGACACACATGGTACACTGCGTTTTCAGATTTGTTTGAGGCCTCACAATCTCGAGTTTGATGAGAGAGTTCTGAGCAGTCACAAGCTGATACATAATTCATTACCCTGATTTCCTGTGAAAGCTTCTGCATTGATTGCTGCATTCCTCCAAACTGCCCGTACATACGCTCTCTCACCTTTTCCAAAGAATCTCTCACCTGCGTACAGATACATAGAACATACAGATATTATCAACCCAACATCCAACACAGCCTTGCATACATGATAGGATGTTAAAACAATGATGTGTTGATATGAAGGTCTGTCTGCTTGTTCGTGTATGTGTGTTAGTTTCCTCTCACCTCCTTGATGTACTTCATCTCATCCTGAAGGTGATTGACTGTCCACTCACGTGCCATCACCTCCTGCTGTCTGTCCGAGCTTGTCCTCTGCACAACGCCGTACACTTTGGGCCCATGTTGCTGCAGCGAGGTCTCTGGCGCCCCATTGGTCATGTCTCCGGGGTGCTGAGGGAGACAGGATCGTACCGGTCAGGTTTCTGTAGCCACCCTCCACAGAGGCTGACTCATTGTGTTTGTGTAGACGTGTGTTTCCTTGTATGCACACATGCACACTTGCAGGTGCATCACATGCGTTTGTGTGTTTGGTGTGTGGATTCAAATGCCTTCAAATGTACACTTGACTAGGTATTTCCCGCAGCACTGCTGCTGAGCACTGGAAACAGGAGGCTGGGAATGAACAGCTAAGAAAAGTGCAGGGTGTATTGAAGGTGTCATGTTTCTGCAACCTAGTACATGAGCTGATGCCGTTTCTGCCTATTGTACCTCTAGCAGACGGGCTCCATGTGAAAAGAGATGCACACCAGCAGAGAAGTGTAGCACTTCAAACAATACTATTACTAAATAACAAATGACAATTAAAGTCATGGGCACAGATAAATTACAGAACTGGGGCTTGGAATCAATTCCAATAAATATTTTGGTACTGTAGTACAAGAGGTAAATGTTTTGTTGGAAATTAGAAAGACATAATTAGCAAGTGCTGCTTCTTTTCATTATTGATAAATCTGTAGATAGATAGATAGATAGATAGATAGATAGATAGATAGATAGATAGATAGATAGATAGATAGATAGATAGATAG
>JAPMOB010124247.1:0-17697 GCA_029875015.1 Lepomis gibbosus | reverse complement strand
CCCCCCTCCTGTGACCCACGGTTGGACTGCATGTGTATTCAGAGCCAGTGAGATAGGGACTTTCAAAATAATAGGCCTAATAATAAAAACTAAATTAATTGTCGACGTCAGTTAATTACTGCACTAACGTGATAATATTGTTTTAATGTGCCCAGCTCTAATATAAATTGACACCTTTCAGCTTAGAAAAATCTAAAAGGAACATTATGAGACATTTATGAAATCCCACAGGTAAACCCAGTTTGATGTACTGTAACGCCTCCTATGATAATAACTGTGTTGAATTGTCAGATGTGGGATGCACTGCTGAAGGTGGAATGCTCTCTTGAAGAAGTTTCATCCACGTGGAGGATGAGCCTGAAAAAAGACCTGACGAAGAGGATTTCCAAGGCAAGTGCGGAGGAACAAGTGCTGGTCTGCTGCCTTGAGTCGTCCTTGCCGGGTATAAAGAAAAGCCACGAGGTTGTACAGACCTGTTTCAACGAGCTGTGTCAGTCTGCTATCAAGACAATCTGCCAGGTACAGAGCATATTAATGATCTGTTCAGAGTTCATCCTTAGTCACTAGAGAAAGTCCTATAATATTTTTCCAAATCTGCTGCATGAGGTGGTCGAGACTTGAGGTAGATTTATGTATCATGATGCATTTGGGTGCTGATGTACTTTCAGGCATGCTTGCCCAGGTGATCCAGTTAGTGCTCATCCCATTCACAGTTTATTTCACTGCTGACTGACAGCACTTACTATAATAAATTATGTATATTATAAATGTTAATGTGTTCGTGTTTTAGAGAGGGAAGGAAGGCGACCTGATGCGGAGTCTGAGCTCTAAGGTGAAGGCTCCCCCTGATGTTGTCGTGTCGGCTCTTGTGGTGGAGTCAGCAGAACGATTCAGAGACAACCCTGTTGTCCAACTGCTCGATCCACAGTCCGCCATGAACCACCTGTTGTCTCACGGTACTTTATGTCATTATGTATTACTTACCTAAGCTCTTTTTATCAATGCTATCAAAGTTTCGTTATGGTCACGGTGTCGTTGTTTTGGCCCAGGTGACTGGAAGTCGATCCAGGAGGATGACGCTGCAGGGGAGGTTGTCCACAGCTGTCTGGAGACATTGCAGTCTCTGGTGGAGGCTCTGCTTCGAGGGCACGTGGCCCTGGGACACCTACAGACCTGCCTGAACTATAAAGAGCAGTTTAAGAGACTTCACCAACAGTGTACGAACATTAATAAGCATTACCATTAGCCTTCCACGATCACTACAGGTTCTCAGGTTAAATGTCCTAATTAATAATTACTAATAACTGCATTATGTCTTCCATAGACAAGAAAAACACCAAATCTGAGACCGTTCCCGTCACTGCAGAGGTTGTTTTGGCTCAGAGAGAGAAGGATTTGAACTCTTTCATGCTGCGAAAACAGCAGATGGATACACTGATAAAGATGATAGCAAAGGTTACAGAAAGCATCACTGGTGAGTATAAACCTGAAAATGAACCATAACCAGCTATGTTAAGTTGGAGAATGTGGTTCTGTATTGTGCTTCATGTGTTGTTTTCTTCAGTAACTTGGTTCTTGTTTTGCCAGTTCCTGAGATATCGACTCTGGAGAAGCAGCACAGTGCAGATCTCCAGGCTGTGAGCCTGAACACGCTGGTGCTGGTTCAGTCCTTTGATGCTGAGGGGAAGTTGGGAATGACGGGCCCTCCGCAGATCCTCTGGTATAAAACCTGTCTGAATGTCTTGAAAATGGCCAGTGAGATGCACAAACTCCATCAAAGCAGCCTGATTCTGTCCTTCTGGGTCAAGGGAGCTGCATCTTTGGCGTCAACGAGGCACCCCTGCCCAGCCCCTGTTCCAGTCACCCTAATACAGATCTGTGAAAACACCTGGAAGCCGCTATTGACAGAGTTCTGTCAGCTTGGCGTCAGCATTGCAAATGCAAGCATCACTTTTAAGCAGCTCGATCAGGTTTTGGTGGAGTCTGGCGACCAGGGAGACGGGAAACTAATGAAGACGGAGCTGGGTCTGATGTCAGAGACATTTACTGAGTCAGTAACGTTCAAACCTGAGGAGAACTGGGTGGACCTGAGACTCACTCTGATTCAGAAGTATCGACAGCTCCACCAGGCGGCGGCTACAGCCAGTGTGATGCTGAAAATAGCTGAAAAAATGAAGCTTTCTGGGAGCTTCACGGAAATTACCACTCTCAGCCAAATGGTAAAAGACTTGAGATCTAACAATAAATGAATTACAGTATTTACAAAGAAAGTGAGTTGCAGTGTGCTAGACAAAATAAAGCATAGTCTTTTCATTGCTTTTTTATTTACATACAATTTGGCTTCAGATCCTGCACTTCTGGTTAGGCGCTAAACTGCATTTCATTGTCTCAATTACGTGCTTAATGATTTACATACTGAAGCAAACACACCTTTTCTCTTAAATGTATATTCTTTTTTAGGAAAATGTAGAATTAAATACATGACTTTTTAACAGGAAGAAGACACATTTAAGCAGAGGGCCCTAGGGACACTTAGTGACGGCCTGTTTCGTGCCAAACAGCAACTCTCCGAGGTCACCAAGCAGCACACTGACTGCCTTGAAGAGTTTCTAGCAAGCCAACCTCTGGTCAGCTGGGTCAGAGAGAACCTGAAAAGTAAGGCAATCACATAAAAAAGTATTCACATCAGCACAAAAAACATAAATTGTCTTTAGTTTCGCAGACGATGCCTTACTTTTCTGGCCCTCAACAGCCATGAGCGATGTGAAGGTCTATGTCGAGCTGGCCTCCATATCTGCTGGAGAGAATGACACAGAGATCGACCAGGTGGCCGGCTTCGATGATGCAGTGATGGGCTATGCCCCTCTGATCTACTCACTCACCCCTCAAGCTGGCTTTGAGGAGTTCATGAAGTGTGCTCAGCCGGTGTGGGACACCCAAAAAAGAGATGAGAAGCTACCAGACAAATTGGTATTTACTTCTCCCTTATTTGTAGGCAGAACATGAAGCCCTGAGGCAAAGTGACAATGATGCCACTGGGTTTGTTTTCCAGAGAGAGTCTACTCGATTGCTGAGCTGGCTGAAAGCATTAAAGGAGACCCACGGCTCTGTGGAGCAATCCTCTCTCTCCATGGCTTCTTCTATTAATGCTCATGGAGTTTATCACATAGGATGGTCTGATGAAAACAAGGACAAGGTAAGTGGACAATCTTCTGTTAAAAGATATGTCAAAGATATCGTGATGTAAAGCTTTGCTGACTGAATTCATATTAGTGATTTAAGACATTTATGAGACCGTTCACTTGCTTGCAGAGATGTCTACAAAACATGGTACAGGTCACAGTGATAAAGGGCAGTGAGGAGAAGCGCTACAAGCTTGAAGACCTGCTGGAGCTGCAGAACAAGCTCATGCTCATGTCGTCCAAAGGGGAGCACGGCACAGAACAAGTCAACAGGTTCACAGAGGTCAGTGCCATTTGGAAAAGACAAAAGGCAATTTTGAATTCAGAGCTGAAGTGTGTAAATATCTATGCAATGGACAGTGGAAAGAGGTTATAGAGGTGAACTACAACAAAATTCCAGAGCGGTCTAGCGCTGTTGTATAACTAAAGAGATGTCAAGCTAGCTGGATATAAATGTTCTTATCCAACCTGGTGGCCAGGCAGCCTAGTCTTTGATAATTTAAATTTCTTAATTAATGAAATTACGCCTTAAGTAGCACGGGGGGGTAGATTTTGAGATATATAGTAGGTTTACAGTCACTTCATTGACGTTGTTAGCCAGACTTAACATCTAACACTTGACTACGCAGATAAAAATTATATTTTAAAGCTGTATTATTAGATTGTTTTGAAGACTAGGGGCAGAAGAAAACTCAAATCAACTCTGACGTTGTTGGAGATAACTGCTTGTTTAAATACCCAGTAGTCTTGTTTAAGCTCTGGTTTGGGCTCAACTTTGAGGTGCTGTTTGATGCTGGGCAGGCAGTGTACAGTGGGTTTACAGAGCTTGTTTACTGAAAACACTCCTGTCTACATTTACCATAGGTTTTTGAAGGAGTTCAGAGACTGGGCACCATTCTTCTTCAGATGCAAACATCCGGCAACATGCTTTTCAGGAAATGGCATGCTGAGGTCCAGTGCAGTCCACAACAACAACCGTGTATCAAAGTTACCTTCTTATCCCTGATGGGTAAAGAGATGGTGTACCACGGCGAGGTGACCGAGGAGCTACAAAAGCTGGCTAACTCCATGGATAGCTGCCAGAAAGAATGGCGTTCCTTCATTAGTGAGATGCGCTCCAACTTCAGTTTGCTGAACCACTACACCTCAGAGCAGATGGTGTACCTGTGTCACTGGATACACAAAATGTGTGAACGGCAGGCGTCAGCTCCTCCACAGTTATGGCATTTACTTTTTCCCATAAAGCCTCAGTGCACTCATACTGATGTCAGAGTTGCTTACTATAATGCAGCAAGTATGACCTCAGAGCATTACGAATTGGAAGATGTTGAGTTTGACAATGAGGATCAAGATTACACAAGTTCTATGGACTTAACACCAGCTTCACCGGGACACTCTGAAGAGGATATCGTAGAGGCCCGTGATTTGATGGAGTTTTCTTCAGAGGATGAAGATGATGATGATGCCACAGAGGGCGATGAGGACAGTCTTGAAAAGCTCTGGCGTAAGTTCAAGGACGACATGCCACAGTACCTCAACGAGTACTTGGACATCTCGTCTTTGGCCCACTTCCTCATTTGCCTCTCTGACATGAACCAGCAACACATGATCAGGAACCTTCCACGGGTTCTCCAGGAGGGGAAGCCCAATCTTGTGGTTTGTCCCAGTGCGGAAGTTTTTACCACCATCCTGTCTTTTTACATGGAGAGTCCAGAGCAGCCTCTGCCATCTACTGATGAGGTTCTAGTCTGCAGAGACGAAACAACAGAGGAGGAGGTGGAGATCTTTCTCCGCAGAGCTCTTGGCCAGGGCTCCGGTCGAAACTCGCAGAAGATTTACTCTCTTTGCAATCCAGGGCTGCTGGGATATGATGTCAGTGTGTTTTTGGGGGATCTCTTCGAGAGTCTTGAGAGAAGTGCCAACCCGCATTACCGTTTGATAATAGTCAGTCCGGTTGAGCACCAGCACCGATATGTGCCTTCTTTCTTCAGCACTGACAAAGTACAGGCTGGTGTGAATCTAACAGCAGAGACTGCCAGGAAATATCTGCTTTACCACTTCAGACAAAGCACGGTCCCACAAAGCCCTGTCTCACTGGTTTCTCCACGTCAGCTCTCAGTCTGGATGGTGTCATCTGTTCGCCCTGCAGTTGGTAAGGGTAACCCTAGTTGGCAAGCCATTACAAAAATGCTTACATAGTAGTGGCAATATAGAAATGTAAAAATAAATTATTTTTTGTTAAATGCTAGCTAGTAAAATTACATAATTTGTTACACATTTCAGTTACAATATTCAAATGAATTTATACAATATTGTTGTGTCAATAGGGAAATCCCTTTATGTGGATCGTTTGTTTGAGAAGTTCCAGCAGGTATCTCCCAGAGCAGAATACATTAGGATCAGACTGATTGAGCCATGTGTTGATACAGACTCCTTGATAAAGAGTCTTTCAGAGAAACTTGAGAGCTTGAGAGAACAAGACCCTGTTCTCCTGCACATTGACACCGCTGGAGTAAGTACGCAAGCATTTACATTATCTCTGCCAATGGCTTGCTCTATTGTATGTACTTGAGAGTCTTGTCTTCTTCACTTGTGTTACGTGTCAGGTTCGTTCAGGTCTGGAAGAGCTCCTGTTCCATCTGCTGGTGCTGGGCTGTTTGAGCGACAGCCATGGCATGCTGTGGAGAAGGAATGTAGCTCACTTGATCACCGTTGAGGTCATGAGAACATACACATCCACTCAAACCCAGACAAAACAGGTACAAATGTACTTCAGATCATAATTTATTTTTAATATGGGTGTTTATTGGTCATTTTAAAACGTAAGGTTGAATATCAGACACTAAACAAAACAAGGGGTTTGTTTTTAAAGTAATATTTCAAAAATTACCTCAGGATACTATTGATTTTTTAAAATCTATGTTATTAATTTGCTCACACAGATGAGACTTGGACTTCTTGACATTCTGCCCACCATCCATTGTAGACCTCCAAAAGAGGTGAAGCAGTTGTTGGCCAGCAGAGAAAACAGAAACTTGGATCCACTCATGGACGAGCGGGAGTTTCGCAGTGAGGGAATTCAAAGACCTTACCAATACTTAAAGCTCTACAACAAAAATCAGGTTCTGGATCATTTTAACTACCAGGAACGATCCATAATGGGGGATCCCATTGATTGTATCAATCATTTTCTGTCATACTGTGGAATGCAAGATCCATCTTGGGCTGAGCTGAAGAACTTCTCCTGGTTCCTCAATGTGCAATTGAAAGACTGTGAGAACTCAATTTTCTGTGACCCAGATTTTCTGGCTGACCAGCTACCTGGTTTCAAGGGCTTCATTGTGAAGTTCATGATCCTAATGGCAAGAGATTTTGCCTCGCCATCGCTGAACACACCTGAACGTCCCATGCTGCACATTGAAAACAGTTCGGAGGATGACCTTCTTGCCCGTTTGACAATACGTAAGCATTGGGAAAACGAGTCTCATCCGTACATTTTCTTCAATGCAGACCGATCCTCAATGTCTTTCCTTGGCTTTAACGTGCAGGCATGTCCGAGGCAAAAAACACTCAGTGCAGTTGATCCTCACAGCCACAGGGTCCTGATAGAAAATGTGATGTCAAAAGAACTTTTTCAAGGTTTGGAACGGCAAAGGATCTCTCTCAGAGAAGACTTTGATCAGTTGCCCCGGCCAGACAAAATCAGAAGGATTTCATGCGTTGTTGGTGCACAGAGAGGAATGCAGGACAGAAACTTTGATCCGGACCGAACATATGAGCTCACTGCTGACAATGTGATGAAGATGTTGGCCATACACATGAGATTCCGATGTGGAATTCCAGTTGTCATCATGGGAGAGACCGGCTGTGGAAAAACCCGATTAGTCAGTTTCCTTTGTGCTCTGCAGAGGGAGGAAAGACCAGTGCAGAACATGGTACTTGTCAAGGTACATGGTGGAACTACAGCAGACATGATCTACCGCAAGGTCAGGGAGGCAGAGATACTTGCTGAGAAGAACAGTAGAATGCACAAGCTAGACACCATTTTGTTCTTTGACGAAGCAAACACCACAGAGGCCATTTTTGCCATCAAGGAAATCCTGTGTGACCAATCAATGAAAGGGGAACCACTGAAGTCAGGCAGTGGCTTGAAAATAATAGCTGCTTGCAATCCTTACAGGAAGCACTCATCTGAAATGGTGGAACGTTTGGAACGGGCAGGTTTAGGATACAGGGTGAAGGCAGATGAAACAGAAGAACGCCTTGGCAAAGTCCCTCTCAGGCAGCTGGTGTACAGGGTTCATCCTTTGCCTCCAAGCATGGCTTCTTTGGTCTGGGATTTTGGTCAGTTGAGTGATTCAACTGAACTTTCCTACATCAAACAAATTGTCCAGAAGAAAGTTGACGACCATCATTTGCCAGTGGCCTGCAAGGATGTAATATCAAATGTGCTGGGAGCCTCCCAGAAATACATGCGAAGTCGGAAAAATGAGTGCAGTTTTGTCAGTCTCAGAGATGTGGAGAGGTCTATGAAAGTGCTAGTTTGGTTTTACGAGCATAGTGAAGTCCTTTTCAACAGCTGCTCTGATCTCCATGATGCTTACAAAACACTGAAGTGCTTGATTCTTTCAGTTGGAGTCTGCTACTACCCGTCCCTGGTGGCCAAAGAGGAGTACCTCGCTGTAATTTGTAGGTACTTTCCAGAACCTTTCCGCTCTTCAAATGCATTGCAGGAAGAGATTTCATCCTGTCAAGACTTCTTCCTTCAAAACATAAAGACAAGGGAGACAATAGCCAAAAATGTTGCACTCAAAGAGAATGTGTTTCTCATGGTGGTTTGCATTGAGCTCAGGATCCCACTCTTTCTGGTTGGTAAGCCAGGCAGCTCTAAGTCGCTTGCTAAAACAGTGGTTGCTGATGCCATGCAAGGCCAGAACTCCCACTGTGAACTATTCAAGGAACTCAAGCAAGTTCATATGGTCTCCTTCCAGTGCAGTCCTCACTCAAGTCCCGAGGGCATCATAGGGACATTCAAAAACTGCGCCCGCTTCCAGAAGGACAAAAACATGGACGAGTACGTATCAGTGGTGGTGCTTGATGAGATAGGACTAGCAGAAGATTCTCCTCAGATGCCCCTGAAGACCCTTCATCCTCTTTTGGAGGATGGTTGCATTGACAATGAGAAGCCAGATCCGCACATGAAGGTTGGCTTTGTGGGCATTTCCAACTGGGCTCTCGACCCAGCAAAGATGAACAGAGGAATATTTGTGTCCAGATGGGATCCGAGTGAGGATGAACTTGTGGAAACTGCCAAGGGAATTTGTTCATCCTCCAAACAAATTCTCCTGAAAATCAAACATCTCTTCCCATCTTTGGCAAAGGCCTTCTTAGGCGTCTGTACAGAGACCTCAAAGAATCAGTTCTTTGGTCTAAGGGACTATTATAGCCTAGTGAAAATGCTCTTTGCTGCAGTCAAATCCACACAAGAAGAACCAGATGGCAGACAGTTGGTAGAGGCCATCTTGCGTAACTTCAGTGGACAGCCAGAGGATTTTGACCCTGTCATATTTTTCCAAGAGGTTATCCAAAACTTAATGGAAATTCCCAGACCAAGCACCTTGGAAATGGTGAAAAAGAACCTTGATTATGACACCAATCAGGAGAGCCGTTACCTCCTTTTGCTGACCACCAACAATGCTGCTCTTCATATCCTTCAGCAACAGATCTTTGCCAAAGGAGATTGTCCACCTCCTGAAATTGTCTTTGGCTCAGGATTCCCAAAGGACCAGGAATATGCCCAAATCTGCCGTAACGTTAACCGGGTGAAAACGTGCATGGAGACCGGACGCACTGTCATCCTCCTCAACATGCAAAATCTTTATGAAAGCCTGTACGACGCCTTGAACCAGTACTATGTTTACCTCAGTAAGCAGCAGTATGTTGATCTCGGTCTTGGCTCCCACAGAGTCAAATGTCGTGTCCATACAAACTTCAGACTGGTGGTAGTGGAGGACCAAAAGAAGGTCTATGAGCACTTTCCCATGCCTCTCATCAACCGGCTTGAAAAACACAGGGTGGATAGGAGCACTGATCTGGAACCATGGCAACACAGGGTTCTCCACAAACTGAAGGAGTGGTTGAAGGAATTCTCAGGTGAGGCCACAGAGGATTTCAAGCTGTCTGACATTTTTGTCGGCTACCACGGTGATGCCTGTGCCAGTGCTCTGCTGCAAGCACTAGAAATGAGAGTGCAAAAAGCTGAAGACAGTGCAGTACAACAACAGAATGAAAAAGATGACACACTGGAAGAAGATGAACCAAAGGAAACACTAACTGATATGGAGGACGAGCAGTTGGGTGATGCAATGGACATAGAAAGGGCTGGAAAAGATATTGAGTCACTGGAGAAGAATGATGATGAATCCACTGACAAGAAGGAAGTGATGTCTGAGAGCGAAGACAATATGGAGACTGAAAACGATGTTGGGTCGGCTGGGGAAAACGAGGAAGAAGTCTTGGATTTAGCTAAAAGTCTCTTGTTGAACTGTGCCACCCCTGACGCTGTGGTGAGACTCAAGTATTCAGATTTAGCAAACCAAGAGAAGGAGGAGCTCCAGAGAATGTACTTCCAACAGCAGCATCACCACTCCCTTAGAGACTTCCTGGAAGATTGCTTGAGCAAGTATCAGGGGTTCAGCAAGTTTCTAGAGGTAGGCCAAAAATCACTGCTCCACTTGTGTTTTCCTCATTTCTTTACCATCTTTTCAAACCGTTTAAATCCCTATCCCCTTTGTGGTCTTGCATAGATAACAACGTTCTCCAGCTTGTTAACCAGATCAGATGTCAAGGTTGTAGCCCATGCCCTAGGACTGCACACAGACCGAATCCTCCTGCTCTCTCTCCACCAGTTTGACACTGAGGTCTCCTTCTGCAACAAGATACGGTACTAACTATTTATGTAACAGCAGCACTGCTTATTTATCTTGTGGTTGTATTTTAATATTTCTAATACTTGCATCTCTCTGTCAGGGGCTTCCTACAAGATGCTGGCCACTCTCTTCACATCCTGTTAATCCAGATGGACCTTGAGGAATCCCACTGCAGTGATGAGCTCATAGCATCAGCAAAGTAGGGCTTAATGTCAAGATCCTGAACAGATAGTGGGATTTTATGCATGCTAAGTGGTATAATGGACATTACGTGAATCCCTCCCTTTATGTTTATGGTGTCATCTGCCTCCAGATATTGCACCATGAATTACCTGATGTCACTGGAGGATCAGACCTGTTGGGTGATTTTCATTGTGAAGGTTTCTAGGATCCCAAGTCAGTCTCAGTACATTGGTTTCCAAGGAGGTGAGTACTAAGTGGATTATGATCATTATTATAATACAACTATTGGGTGACTGCATTATGCATGAAGCATGACAAGATTAAAGCCATGTTTTGTTTTTGGTATCAAAGGAGTCTGGCACTCAGTACATATTGATGAACTGAGGGATTCAGAGGACATGAGCTTAAACCTGTTGGGTTTCTGTGGAACTCTCATCAGCAACCTGATCAACCCTGCACCACCAGGTAGAAAATTACGTCTTCTAGACAAAATGTGTGATGTGTTAGAGTTGGTTTTATTGTGTTTACTGTTAAATAAACAGCATTCTTGTTCTTATTAGAACACCATGAAGATGATGAAACAGTGAGGAAAACAAAAGCCTATCAGGTAGATACAAATGTGATCTTTTGAGCAAATACACCTTATGTTCCATTATATGTTTGTGTAAAATAAATCTAAGTTTTTAATGTTGCTTATTAATGTTATTTGTGTTTGTATAGGCAGATAGAGCCCACCTTCATCAGCTATCCCTGGTGAGATCATGTATCCAAAAAGCTGTAGGTTTGCTGAGAGACACCAGTGGCGTTACATCACGAAGCATGCAGCGAATGCACATCCTTCTGACTCTTCTGGGAACTCGTCAAGGGAAAATAGGAGGTGAATATAGTCTGAGAATGATTTTAACTTGTATAATAATCCTATAAAATTGACCAGAAAGAGTCTGACTGGGTTTGTTAATCAGTACCAATCACTTCTTTTGCGACTGGTTTCTGATAGATGTTAACTTTATGCTTTATTAAAAGCTCACTTTCAGGAGGTGTTGTTGAGTAGACTGGCAAAGGCTCTGGCACAGAGAGAAGAAATGATGGGCTCGCCTAAGGAGTGGGTGAGCAGAGAAGCCAAGAAACGACAGGCTCTGCAGGAGGGGGGAACTCTGAGGTAAAGTTAATAACCCTATAGTAACTTGTTCCTTATAAATTGGACAACATTGTTATGTGCTTTTTCATTCAGATCCAGCGGCAGATCCTGTTTAATATTAGCACTTCATGCGCACTCTTTAAGTGCTTTCTTTTGTTTCCTGACAGACACACCCTGTGGCGCTGTCTTCAGTCCACCGTGACTCCAATCTTGGCCAGCATGTTGGAGGTCATGGACAGGTATGCCAATCTGGACCTGCTCTCTGATGACAGGCTCAGCGAGGGCCTGTTAAAGCTGTGGTTGGACATCCTGGCAGATTCACAGATTTTAGACCTAGCACCTCTCCAAAGCCCGAGGTATCGTTGATTACGTGTTCTGTATAATCTGTTCTGTATAAACTGTGAATTTAATCAACAAAATGCATAATCTTTCTTTATTGTAATTTCTAGTGAGTCAGACCAGGAGGTGCTTGTGAACCACTACTTCATGTTGGATGGTGAAGAACAACCCTGTGCTGCTGCTTTCAGCTGGCTCATCAAAATGCACCTTGAAAGCCTCTGGGAAGAATCCGAATTTATGCCAGGTTTGCCTTGGTCTTAACGAGTTTTTTAATGACTAAATGTATGAACCCATGGACAGATCATGAAGTAAATATGTAGGAATGCACCAAATGTTGGACCACCGAACTTAATCGACCAAAAATAGCAACAAAAAAAAACTTTCAGTGTTCGGCCTACTACGTCAAAAGACAGAATAAATTTTACCAAACGATTGCGTTGACATGTCGGCAGTGTGGAAGCATTTTAAAGTGTCAGAGACAGAAGCAAAAATGGCCGTTTGCATACAATTTTCCGGTTTTCAAAATAAGACGTCTATACAGGATTGAAATAAGATTCATTGGATTATATTCACAGAAAGTATAAAACATATAGTCTCTCCAAATCCTGTGGGAAACACTGAGAAAAAAGCACATTTTGACTATTTAATTTATGCAACACTAAAAAAAGGGCTAAATAAATAAAAAATGTGGAATGGAAAATCCTTGTTCCATATTCGGGAAAGTTTTTCATAATATTCAATATTCAAAGAATTTTGCATGCATTGTGCATCCCTATGTATAGGGTGTAGTTTTTCAATAGTCTTTTATAACTGATCCCCAGTAACAACAGAGGATGGCACAGAGAGGATTCTCCAGTTTGTGAGCACCTTCAGCAACAGCAGGCTGGGCAGTCACTTACAGAAACTCTCAGATGAGGAGAGACTGGAGTATGGCCACTACTTTCTACAAGACTTTCTGCTGCTTTCTTTGAAGATCAACTCAAAGGACGAGCTAAGGGTATAAACGTTATGAATCTCAAATTTAGGTGAAATGTTTTTGGAACAGCGAAATAGACTTTTTACACAAGTCATTTTACAGGTGTTCACCAGGGCCATGTTGGGCTGCGTGTCAGAGCTTCAGACATCCATGGGTGCCGCGGCTGACCTCACTCCTGCTTGGATAAAGGCTGCTGCCAAACATTTTGCCCCCAGACTGGACACTCTCTGCCACGTATTTCTGCTGCTGCCCCAGCTAGCCACTGACATCTTTCAGCAGGGGTCAAAGAGGGAGCCCCAGGAAATGGTGAGAATAACCCTTTTGGCTTCATTTTAAACATCTTCTTCATTTGAAATCTCTAAACGTGTCCGTGACTGTTGCATTTATTCAAGTCAACTCAAATTTCCACTCGTGAGTTTAGTTTTGATGGGACACCTCTGTAACCTTCTGTAGAATGTTAACATGCTAAACTTTACATGTTTAACATTAGCATAATGCTAACATGCTAACTAAAAAAAGCGTTGACATGTTATAATTTTATCGTGTGTTTTCATTTTTGGCAGGTGGAGGATATTTCAGCTCTCGGTGTCTGTGTGGAGCAGACCAGACTGCTGACTTTGACGTCCCTGCAAGAGTGCAAGTGCTTTGTGAGCAGAGTGGAGTTTCTGCAGCCGTGTCTGGATAGAGTGTTTGGTCAGAGATACAGTGCACTCTGTAGCCGTAGCACTGTGAAACATCTGGACTCCATCAGGTGAGTCTGGACAGATGGTGAGAAAGAGTGAGAAAATATTTTCAAGGGTTATTTCTAACCTATTTTGCCCTTTCAGGTCACTGTGGCGCGGGATGCTGGTTGTTGCATCTTTCATCCAGCACGTCGTTTTTAAAGTTAAACAGGATGACTCAAGATTGAAAGAACTGGCTCTCAAACACTGCAACCTTCACCTGAATGTAAGTAAAATGGGTCTGTGATTTAGCCGAGTTTAGAAGCCTCTAAAATCCTGATGCATCCTGTCTCAGGATAAAGTTAGTTAGCAGATAAGAGCCCAATCAGTACTGCTTTGTCTTCTTGTTTTCTTACAGCTGATGCAGGCGTCACCTGATGTACGGAGCGTGGACACACTGCAGCAGCTCATCCGGATCCTCAGTTCTTTTCATGTTGAGTTCATCAGCAGGGATCTAAGGTCAGGATTTTTTAAACTTGTTTTCAAATTACTATCAGTTAGTATTTCAATTTAAGGGAACTGGACGTATTCCAGTAAGAAGTATTCAAAAGCAGGTTTCACCATTTATTTTGGATAATTCACTAGAAACAAGTAGAAACGCGTCACCATAACTCTTTTAAGCAACCAAATGTTCCGTCTTATCTCCCACTGCAGTAATTGATCTCTCATGGTGTTTTGTTTGTTTGGTAAAGGTTTGGCATCCTTTGCCCAGTTTGCCTGTCGGAGCTCACAGAGCCGTCCGTCCTGCCCTGCCAGCACGTCTTCTGTTTGCCGTGTCTC
Source organism: Lepomis gibbosus (assembly GCA_029875015.1). NCBI lineage: Eukaryota > Metazoa > Chordata > Actinopteri > Centrarchiformes > Centrarchidae > Lepomis > Lepomis gibbosus. The sequence goes on along the minus strand of JAPMOB010124247.1, from coordinate 3,448 downwards.
CAAAAGTGCATTCAGCAACACAGACGTTCGTGCCCTACATGCAGGACAGACCTGCCGCCCGACTTCAAGCCGACTGTTTCTGCCACCGTCAAGTGAGTTCAGGAAAATCCATCATAGTAGTATATTCATTGCTGCTCAGTGGAACTCTTCTGTCTATGAAGGTGTTAAATAATCAATTTCCTGCTGTGGCTGCACAGATAGAACTGGTTGTTACACCTAGGATAATTTATTAAGCCTTGTGGCTGTATCAGCTACTAATAGGCCAGAACACAGTGAGGCTGTTGCAGGCTCTACCTGAGCCCAAAGGAACACAAGCGTCTGGTTATGTGAAACTGTCGTTCAGCTTTTCAGTAACATCTTCCTTTTCATGCTTCAGGGCAGCACTTCAGCAGCAGGCAGCGATCAGGGGCTACTGTAACTCCTTCTTCCTGGAGGTGGTGTCCAGGTTCTCTCTGTCAGAGGGGCAGAGGCCCCGAGAGGGAGTGGTGGAGCTGCTCTTCTCCTTACTGGTCTTTGCTAAAGGTCAGCGAGCGAATAAGTGAATCATAAAAACTAGATAACTGCTGAGATAACGGGGCGTTTACCACTTTTATTTGTTTGTGCGTTGCAGGCGACGTGTACAGGACCAGAGAGCTCACGCCCTTCCTGGAGTGTGTGGATAACAGTCCAGTGGTGCGATCTGTGCTGCCAAAGCTGCTGCTGCAGTACAGGTGCGACCACTGTGCTTCCTTTTTTCAAATGTTTGTGCTGACAGTGGGGAAACCTGCAGCTGGTGCACACGGTAGCAATGAATTCATTATGATAATCCCAAAAATGGAGATAGGGGGTTCAGGTACATTTTCAAAAACATATAATGTCAAAAAGTTAAGGGCCTCAGAGGAAAGCTGACGTCTTGGAAATTTTAGATTTTGTGATCCAGTCTCTTAAAAAGGACAATATGTTTGTATTGATGGCTGAGCAATAAATTGCTATTAAGATATTTATTTTGTTGAGGAAAAGGGACTGAAAAAAGATTTTACTTGTTTTTATTTAAGCATATTTTTTTATCCTGAGTGTTTCTAATGTTCTTCCTCATATTTGTTAAGTGATCCACTGTTTGGCAAATTTTTGTCATGTTCTGATCATAAAGAACATTTTAAAAACATAATTAATGATGTGGTTTCATCAAAAAGCAAAAAAAAAGCCTTTTAAATTGGAAGAAATAATGATTTGACATTTATCGTGATAATTATGGATCTTTCTAGAATCTGCATGTTTGTGAATCGTTGTGTGTCTGTCAGTTTTGACCAGGTGAAGGGTCACATTCAGACCTACCTACAGAATCTGGAGGAGAATCTTCTGACCAGAGAGGACCGTACTGAACTCTACCTGCTGTTTGTCAACTGCTTCCAGGTAAAAGACGAAAACTTCACAGCAGTTTTCTGCATGAATCCTGTCTTCAGAGTGATGGTAACCGTGATCGTTATGTTTGTTTCTTTCATTTTGGCTTCGTGCTTGGCGGTAAGTAGTGCTGTTGTTTTTGGCGTGCCTTCTTCAGAGATCACACATCTCACATGTATCAACATTTCTTTCACCATGGATTCTCTGCAAAACATTTACGTATAGAGTCCAATTAATTTTATTTATTTTTTAAATTTTTTTTTTATAAACACATACGCTTACTGTTTTACTTATTTTATTTGTAATTTTTAATTGATTTTTTTGGGGCTATTAATATACACACATTTATGGTATTATCTATTTATTTTAATGTATATATTTTTTTTTATTATTATTAGTAGTATTTTTTTTAAAACACGCACTTACTGTTTTATTTATTTATTTTATTTTTAATTTTTTTAAAACAGACACACACACTTACTGTTTTATTTGTTTATTTTATTTAAATTTTTAGTATATTTTAATTTTTCTAACACAAACACACCCGCGCTTTAATTACTTGTTTAATGAAATGTATGGGGTTGATTGTTTTTGTGTTGTTGGTATGATGCTTTACACATTCATGCCAATAAAGCTAATTTGAATATTTTCTCAGGACTCTCTGTTGTGCTCAGAAGCGAGACAAGTGCAACAGAGCAGAGAACAGCAAAGGCAAGAAGAAACTAGTTTCCTGAGCCGGATGGCCCGGAAACAGACTCCAGACAGGCATGAAGACCCAGCGGAGTTCCTGCTCAACATCGCCAGGCTGAGAATATGCCTGAGCACTGCTGCTCGGCTGCTGGAGAAAGCTGCACGTCAAGGTGTGTAATGCTGAACTTTAACTTAAATCACAGCAGCTCATCATTTAGACTCTCCTCATTGTTTATTTGCACAGGGATTTAACATTTTCTCAGATGAACTGTAGTTTCAGAACAAAGGGTAGTAAAGGTCCATCTAAAGTTATGTTTCTTCCTGTAATGCAGGCAGACATGGAGTGGAGGCTCAGTACCTGCTGCAGGTGAAGGCAGTGTGTGAGTACTGTGGTAACGACTGGCACAGGGTTTACCTGCTTCGAGCCCTGCACAGGCTCTCTGGTGTGGACTGCATCCTGTCCCTGATGAACAATCCGGCCTGGAGATGGGTCTTCCCTGCGGATCTGCTTCGACTTCAGGTGTGTTAAAGAAACTCAGAGCTGCTAAAGTGAGAAAAAAAGGATTCTGACATTGGCTTGTTATAACCAGAAAGTTATTTTACTTGTCATTAAGAGACTTTATTTATATTCATTTACAGTGGTTTTGATTATTCTAGATGAGAGTTCAGTCAGTAGAGTTGATCAGTTCATTCACTCATCCAATCCTGCAGCAGAGAGGCTGCCTCATGTGTCCCTCAGTATAATGACTAAAGAAATGTTTGCTTTCCTCAATAAAACATATTTGAGAAATATTTTCCTAACAATAACAGATATGTACTGTTTTACAGTGTTGATATTTGTGAATACACGTTTAGAACTACAACTAAGCATTATTTTTATAATTAATTAATATCTTGCCGAATTAATCATTTTGTCTGTATGTCTGAAAAATTTTAATTTTCTAGAGCCCAAGTTGATGTATTCAGATCAAATATAATCAGTTTACAATCACAGAAGAAAATGGAAACGGGCAAATACTGTATTAAAAAAAAGAGAAGGTGGAACCACAAGAGTTTGGGCATTTTTAACACTTAACATGTCACGTTTACCGGTGTGGAGACAGGTAGTAGGACCCAAACGCAGGAACACAAAGGCTGACTGGTACAGTAAAAAAGTTTATTTAAGAAACAAAAAGCGAGCACATTTAAAAGTGAGTGGCTGATTAACAAAGTCCAAAAACAAAGTCCAAGAGAAAACCAAATTGAAATCCAGAAAGCAAACCAAAATCGGAACCCAAACACAGGAGGGAACACAGAGCACAATGACCCGACAAAGACAAGACAGAAACACCAGGTATATATACACAGGGACTAACGAGCAGGGCGGGAGCAACACAGG
>JAPMOB010124220.1:0-25849 GCA_029875015.1 Lepomis gibbosus | reverse complement strand
CTATCTATCTATCTATCTATCTATCTATCTATCTATCTATCTATCTATCTATCTATCTATCTATCTATCTATCTATCAGGATCTCCTGAGAGAGTTCAATGAATCCAATGGAAATGGCTCCATCCCTGTCGCCAGCTCCACCCAACCAAACCAGTCTGTGGAGATTGGCTCCACTGCAGAGGAGCCCACAGAGCAGTCAGCAAACAGTGACACTCAGAACAATGATGGAACAAAAGAGAAGATGCCTGGGCAGGGCTGCGGCCTGTCTTCAGTGAAGGATGCGTCGCGTAGGGCAGCATCCGTCTTCCATGTGGAAAATCCACACAACATTGATCGCCACGCTCGCACCGTTTTCCCCACGGCGTTCCTTTTCGTCAATATCCTCTACTGGCTTTATTATCTCTTTCTCTGAGAGCCCGTTCCAAGCTGCTGCATTAATTTCACCATCCTGAAGCTGCTCTACCTCTTCAATTGAGACCCAATACCAGTTGCCACTGCCTGGATCTATACTGATCATAGAACCATTTTGTATCACATATAAGAAACCTTTTAGTCCCACAAACAGGACGACCAAGTGATGAAAAGCAGTGTAAATTCTTCTTTGTATCACACTCTGAATTATAAGCTAGTATTGATCACGTATGAATGGATTGCTACCAACATGTTAACATATAAAAGTGATGATACAAAGCCTGTATCTGACAAAAAAATAGGATTGCGTTAACTAGCTGTAATGAGTAGACTGCCTGAACTGCATCACACTATACTGTGCTGCTCTGAATTGCCTTCATTTAGTGACTGATGTTTTTTTTTCTTTCTTGTTTTGGCTTTCATACATTGTTTGTATGAGACCATTTACTGTATATTTACATCACAGCATATCATGTGAAATTAAAAGAATAAATCAGTTACTGAGATTGCATTTTAATAAGGAATAAATTCAGTGTCTGCATTGTAACAAATGATTAAATGTTTGAGAATAAGACACACATTTATTATTCCCTTATCCAGGTAGGAGAAGATTAAAGTGCAAAAGTCAACCACAGGTTCAGCAGAACAGTTGTTAAAATGACATAGTGGAGATTTCCCCCACTCAGAAAAAGATCGGTTTGTATCACTGAATAGCACCACCTTGTTGCTCATTCGGTTATCTCTAGCAGGAGTAGTTAACTACTTGCATGCGTGCCAAAGAGGGTCAAGTGGATGTAGGATCCAACCAAATGATTCAGCAGATGCTGTATAGCACAACTTCTACCTCAGAGAAGCTAATAAGTGCAGTCAATAAATGATAATACACTCCATGGCAAACAGCACGTATATTAGGCACGTCTTATAGCGATGATTAGAAATGAATTGTTGAACAGTATAAAAGTATAAAACAGAACAAAACAGTAGTCATGGCTCACTCTGTACAGACAGAATAAAACACCATTATATTATATAAAAGGCACATCGCGGCTTGAACTGCCTCCATCCTCCTATTTTCCAAACACATCCCATTTCTCACATGACACCTTAGCAATCAAACATTCCACCGGATGAAACACCGGATGATTTCCATTACAACACTCACTGTGCTTTCCAGTACACTTTTTCTTATGTCTTTTCTTTCATAAACTCTGCTCTCTCTGTTTGCCACATTTGAAATAGTGTCACCAAAGACAATAAAAAATATTTGGATAAAGAGAGTGAGCAGTCGTTGGATTCCTCACATATGGAGTAGTCCTTTTAGGAGGGCAGAAAAGTAAATATTCAGTGAGATGTACCTCCACCTAGTGGCAAATTTCTTTCATAACAGTTTATTTCCTCAGTAATCCAAAAAATGGGTTGCAGATTGAAGGTTATCCTTAGTAGGATTGAATGTCACGATAGTCGGATCCTGACATCCATACATTCTCTCTCAAGTCCTGTCCATGACACTGCTCTTAGTTTCCTTTCTTTGACTCCCATTCCTGTACAAATAAAAAATGTGTAAGTTGAGTAAGAACGTGAAAATAAAGTCATTAATCCAAGAAATGAACTGAATACCTGATTGCATGTAAAAACACACCTGTGTGATGTTAAATAAGTGACACAAATAATAAATAGTACCAAATTTAACAATTTCAGTTCGGCTAGAGTACTGTGATAAATAAATGTGCACACAAACAAGCAAAAAATGGTACATTTTCAGATTAGGATGATAGTTTGCAGTAATACAGCAAAATGGTAGAGCAATATTCAATCTCTTGATATTTGCCTTAAAAAGCCTTAAAGAAATAGATCCGCAAAACATTTTTAGAGCAAAACGTTAAACTGTCTAGCTTTGTAAACAGTTATTCACTGATTTTTTTAACATTTATTTTAATTAATTAAAAATTAGGAGGAAGCACTGCAACTTGCTGTTATTATCACTAACATCATCATGTTTCTGTGAACGTCTAAATCCAAAACACAATGCTGCTAACTTCTTAAGACAATTATTTTTTAGTAATGTCTTGGTGGTCCTCAGCAGTGTAGCATACCGGCTTCTTTTACATTTGCGCACCAAAGTAAAGGTGCATGAAAATGCAGTACAGTCACTGTGACAACAATGACAACAATGCCATATTTGGCAATATGTACATGGATGGCACTCCAAGAAAAATACTGCTAATATATGGTACCCATTTGCTAAATTGCCTACTGTAGACCTGATGCTATTCATGCAGAAATATTGTGATCACATTTTTTGAAAGCAGGACTAGCAGAACAAAATGATTAAATGATGATTAAACAGTAGTCAGTGAAAATACACTCACATATGCCATGTACTTTATTGTAACTGTTCAAAGTGAGTGTGCACACACAGTCTATCTAACAAATTTTTTTCTCAGTCTCTTTGGTACATTAATGCAATTGTCACGTCATGTTGATCACAATGTATTGTTCTGGTTCCCTTCCGAATAGTCTAACCCCGCAAATCATCCAGGCATAAATTCATTGCATAAGTTAACTACATGCAAAATGTTTGAGCATGTTGTCATAGTCTGTCAAGCATATTTTCTATACAATTCTATTAGACTTTTCTTGTAAATGTGTCCTGAATTGAAGATGTAGATCAGAATCGGTGGCCCGACAGACCGGAATATCAGCCAAGGGGGTTTTCCCATGTTTACGTTTCTAATTTTATAATTTTTCCATAAGTGCTATGCAGTGCTGTAAAACAGTCTTGTCTTTTCTTTCTGTATCACAAAGACATGGTCTGCCAACAAATTACAGTACGAACAGTAAAAGTGTAACTGTGAATCCTGTACAGTCTCTTGCAATGTATAACTTTGTACTAGTAAAAGTGATAAATACTGTACAGAAAATGTACCGCCTTGTGCCTTTTCAATCACTCTTAAAACCTTAGCCAACTTGTACATCAGAAAATACTTGCAGACTTGCAGATGTCATAAAAGGTGTTCTCATGGAATTCCCATTACAAGACCACACTGTTAAATTGACAACATGGCTAAACATTTTAACTATCTTGTTTGTAAACAATGAGACAAGTACACAAGGGTCATTCTGATAGCACTGACATGTTCACATACCTAAATATTTACTTTTGAGATATCGACTGCTTGTACTACTTGTTTTGAGAAATGCACTTACTGTTTTACAAATGTTAAGGATGATTTGAGAAATGTACCAAAGCCACTGAGGAAAACTGTAATGTATTACTGTAACTGTGAAAAGCCATTTGATGATGACACATGCTGCTGTGAGTCTATTAATCCCCCATGAAACCTGACAGAGAAATCTGTCCATGATGACAGAGAGGAAATTTTCAGGAACTGAAGTCTAAGAATGAGGGAATCAGAGAATTAGAGTTATTACCTTTGCCTTCTGCATGACAGTTCCTGCTGAAGAAGCATAAACAGATGGAGGTCTTCTACGCATCTCTAAGGCACAGTTCACTGGTAAAGATTCACAGTAGATATTATGTGTCTTTTTGTTGGAGCCCTACATAGAAAGAAAAAGTAAATAAAAAATGTGTATGCAGGCATATATTTACTTATGCAGCTTTCTACATAAAAGCAAGAAATATACCTTAACAGGGGGTTTACTCTCAACAGGTGCACCCAGTGCTCCGCCAGCCAGGCTCTTCTTGAGGTTTTCTTGGACCTGAGTCAGCCGGAGCTCCAGGTCAACCCTCTCTGCCTCTTTAGCTCGACAGGCGTCCTCCAGCTGGTACACACGCTTATTCAGGGAGGATTTCCTCCTCTCTGCTCCACAGAAACACAGACAGAACATTCAATCCAGTGAGACAAAGAAGGATAAGAAAAGTACATTTTGTTTTGTGCCATCCTTCAGATGGTGTTAAAATTCAGCATGACTCTCAAAACAAAGTACATTTATTTAAGTACTGTACTTACTGGAGTAGTTTCACTTGACTTGCGTATTGTACCTTTTACTCTACTACAGCTAAATATAATATACTTATAGATTAAACTACCCAAAAGTAGTTAAAAATAATCTAAAAATAATATAGTAGATTATAATATAACAGTGGCAGGAGCCTGATTCTGATCTACTTGAGTACTTTTACTTTTTTATACAATAGTATGTTAATTATAGTAAAAAAAACAAAAATCTGAATGTGTCTTCCACCACTGCTGGCAGCATACAGTACTATGTGAAACTACAGGAAATTAATTACATTATGAAGGAATTATCATAAACATGTTTTTGGTTTAATAAAAAAAGCAATTAGATGTTTTATTTATCCCTGTAGGGAAATTCTTTTCTCACATGGCCCTCTAATAATGGAGGTCGGAGTGCAGGGTCAGATACAGAGCAGGGATACAGACTTATTAATACTTTTGCTTAGGAAGACTTGGTGCCCCGATGTCTCTCAATAGCAATCATGTTATATATACAATAGATGTATGTTCTAGCCCTGCTTTTTCCAAGACTAGTTTCAGTTTTAGAATACCGAAGCACAGCACAGTCACATTGGAGATGAGCTGAGATGAGTTGTCTAGCATCTGCTCTCTGCTTACCAGAGGCCGTCTTTAGCTCTTCCTTCAGCAATTTCTTCTCCTGTCGGAGGGTCACTAGTGCATTTCGTATCCCATCCCTCTCTCTTTCCAGCTCCTCTTTCTCTTTCAGGTAACGCTTGGCATCCTCTTCAGCTCGCGTTTTCCCATACTTTCCATATTGGTTGGCGTCTAGGTGGAGAGCAAAAGGTGAAGGGTTAAATGTTCAGAGGTTATGGGAAACAGACAAAAAACATCTCACAGCGATATTTCTGTCTTTATTAATGTCATGCTCCTCACGTGAGGAGAATGACGCCAATTCTACAACCCACACAAAAGCGTAGCACACATATTTGAAATTTTCAGCTCAAACAAAGAATTATGGGAGGGAACACTTGATGTGATGCACAAATGAAAGATAAACATACACACACCCCTGCAGATGGAGAGGTCAGGAGACAAGACAGCGAATCTAATGTGAGTGTCCAATAAATCTCAGGTTACATCCTTAAGCTCTCAGCCCTGGAGAGTTCTGCCTCTTTGATGTGTCAGAACGTCACATTGAAGGCTTGTGAAACGGCACTGAGAAGAGCACTGAGGCAGCCGACCACACCAATATCACTATCCTTAACTCAAGATACTCATCTCATTTATTTGTACGGCAGAGGCTGTCTGACACAACGGAGCAAATGGGAGAGGGAGGAGAGAGGAAAGAGATTATGGATGGAAAGTGAGAAGAGAGAGGAGCAATGTAATATTGAGCTTGATAAAAGCTCTAGTTTTATGACTGTCTATGGATAGTTACACCACTGAAATGACTCTAAGATTGTAAGCTCCAACAAAATTAGAGCTTTGCAATCCAACTTCTGTGTGACAATGTTATTAAGACTGTTGCCATCTGTATTATTCTCATTTCCCTTGAAGGGCAGAAGGCTGCTAACCTTTATTTTTTTGAGAGCGACAGATGGGTAGCAGAGAGGGGCCTAAAGATGAAAAGACACAGGAGGGAAGCCTCGAAAATATTTGGCCTTAAGATACATTATACACCTCAGCTGTCTGGTTGGTTGTCAATGATACTGTAAACAGCTGAAATAAAAATAAACATTGTGCAGCTCTGTTATTGATCTGTCATAATACCTTGTTACAGTATGGAGAACAACATGTGTTTTACAGATTTTGGCTTGGTCAGAAATTACTTACATAACAAATAGATGTGTTATGGCCGATTGTGTACAATCCCAATTTTAGAACATTAATAAAGGGGTTCCACAACGATCGATTTTAGGTCCTCTTCTCTTCACAAACTATTTTAACAACCTAGACCTGAATAACTGTTAGTTCCATCTGTGTGTAGATGACACCATTTAATATGTTAATGCTGACACAGTTAAGCATGCACATTTACAGTCTGAGATTATAAAGTCATTAATTTGCAAGAAATAGGCTTGTAAGATAGTGGATGAATCGATCACAGCATGATTAAAAGCTGTCTAAATATCTCAATAACCTCAATAGCCTCAATAACCTGCAACCCCCACATGAGCACAGTGTAGTCTGCCTTTAGAACTTCATATAATTAAATCCAGATTTGGGAAATCAGCTTTTTGTTTCTCTGTACCTTTCAAATGGCATAACATTCCGAAAGGTCTTGGACTTAACACACTAATAAGTTTCACACAGTTTGTCACTGTCATTGAAATACCATTTGAATGTGAAGGTTGTATTTGATAACGTTGCCCTTGCCATCACTTGGTTCTCTTTAAAACAAGGCATTTCTGCAAAAGAGAACTTTCTCTCAGTGAGTTTCCACTGCATAAATAAAGGTTTCAATCAACCTATCAGTATAGTTCATGAGAAGAGACTCAGCATCTCTGGAGGTACACTTACTTGAACCTGTTCGTTTTAGGGAGACTAAAGGCTTGGTTCTGTCAGAGTCGCTGCTGGAGAAACTTGAGCGCCGCTTGCCCTGATTCCCAGACTGCTGCCTGCGGTTCTCCTCTGACTGGGTGGAGTAGAGAGGGGGTGGGGGAACATGACAGATGTGGGAGTAAGCAAAAAGAAGAATGAGAACATGGGGGAAAAAAGAAGGCAATGTTTATATTATGCTAAGCAATAAAATAGCCTTCAGATTAATTGGTTTGAGACGACTGAGGTGTGTGTTTGGGGCTAGAGGTGGTGAGAGGTATTTGTTTAAGTACATGTCAGTGGGGTCAAGAAAGGAGTTTACAGGCTGTAAAACTGCTATGACCTCTTGCCTTCCTGTCACCAGATTGATCGCTTTTTCTTTTTTTGGTCTGTTTTTCCTTTCTCCCATGCCCACCCACTGGCCAACAAAAAGCCGTCATTGATAGATGTGCAACAGAGCACTGTCTGTCTGTTCGGTTGACTGATATGGGGTGTCGTATTCAGACAGTGACAGTCCCCAACAGCTGCACACACACAGACATGCAGCCACATCAAAGCAAAGCACTAGGCATGAGGTTTAAGTGAACTCAGAAAATGTGTGTGTGCATCTGAGCACTTGCGTCCCACCTGCATGTCCTCATTAGGGACCTCATCATATGTTCTGGAGTCTGTGGAGGTACTGCTGGAGGATGTGACCCACCTAGAATCGGAGAAAAAGGAGAAATGAAATCCGTGTGAGGTTTAAACATCACTGCATTGGTCAGTGCCCTTTGGCCTTGCTTTGACCTCGTCTCACTCACAGGAAGGAATGCCGAGCAGCGTCGCGGATGTTAGCAATGGTTTCCACGTCAACGTAGTCGTAATGCAGTGACTCTGGATCTGTCGTGGAGCCTGTCTCTGCCAAGAGGACCCCAAGCCACCTTCCAAGTTCCTCAGAGCTGCTAGCCTATGTAAAATGTGATTATTAATCATAATTGTTAATATAAAAGTACTGATTAGTGCAGCTTAAAAATAAAAAGAACAAATGCTCATTATTTTACCTCCAGAGCTGCCACTTCTGTGCTGTTCTGTAGGATTCGGAAGGCAAAGGGATGTTTTGGTCCCAGCCCTGGGACCACCTCACAGCCGTGCAGAGGAAGAGAAGGCAGGGAGGTCCGAAGGTCTCCTTTGTCGTGGTAGAAGTGCAGGGAGCCTCTGCACACACAGCACCACTGTTCCCGCCACACCTGATTCACCAGCAACAACAGGTAGCCTGCATGGTGAGAAGGAAAAATTAAAAAATGAAACATCTGCAAACTCGAAAAACAAAACAGTGATAGTGAAGTGAGGTCTGACCTTGTCGAGGGTCGCTGCAGGATGTCCTGGGATCTCCTGGCCGAGGGGGCTTCTTTTTGGAGAAGCTGATGATACGTGTGATTTTACGGCCTGCAGCGAAAGCACCCCGTTTCACCTTGCCTACATCAAAAATTCAAGGATTAAACAGTTGCTTTGGGTCCAAATGCATCTTTGGCATGAGGCTATATGCAGAAAACGTAACAAATACATTTCACTACACCATGAACCGGTTTAAACTGAAAAGAGTGTAAACAGTGGTTTGACAAACAATAACTCGCGGACCACTTACTAGTTTTATTTTTAGAGCTATCAACTGCATCTTGTAGTCTTTACCAGCGGATGGAGTTTACTCCATTTTCATGGAGATCGCTTATTTGTCATCATGAGTTTTGAACTTTGGTTTGACAGTGTGTTGCATTGATGTTTGTGGTTTGTAAATAGCCTTCAGTCGTCATCCAAGTAATTATCACTGAAAGTCAGATGTTTTGGAAAGCCCTGATCCATCTGACTTTGTCAAGTTTTTTTTAACACTCACATGTCCATCTCTGCAATCTGACAATTGTGTTAAGTTGTCAATACAAATGAGTCGTAAACATTAAAAAAGTCACTGCAACATCCTTCCTGCATAACATGAATGCAGCAGTATGGAAATTAGGCCCCATGATGACAACTGAGCAAACTCCATCCACTGCCGAAGATAAGTACATTTGAAAGAGCTTGTATCTTGGTGGACCTTGAGTTTTGTCAAACAGCTGCTATATGGATTTGAGGCTGTGTGTCTCACCGTTCTCTCTGCAGTTCTCTGCAGTTGACACACCCACACTGTCTGAATCCGATGTGTTCCTCTCTGCAGATAACCTCTGAGGAAGAAGCACACAACAGAGGTTTAGACTTTCGACAGCAGAGTCCTACACAGGATATGTCTGTCCACCAGGATCAAACTACAGCTAGGCTTTTCTACACTTGTCTTCTACTAAGTAAGAGCTAAATAACTATACTTGAGACAATTCTTAATGAATGGGACAAACAGTCTCATCCTCTGCCTTTTTTGTCCTACCACCTCTTTACTGGCTCTTCTCCCTTCTTCCTGCACTTTAATATATGGCAGTGTCTTTTGCAGTTTATGTTCTGACAGGTTGGTAAGCTTTAAAGAGGATGTGTCTGTTCCAACACTGACTCACTACCACCCCCATCATTGCTGTCTTAACACCCAATTACGCTACATATCTCTTCTTTGTTCTGCAAGCCAAATACAGGTATTACCGTGTACTATGTCGAGCCAAGCAATTGTTTAGGAAAATTGATGGTGACAACACAATTGCTGCTTGCCACCGACTTTTCCTCACCTCAGTTGTGAAGATAAATCATGTCTTGAGGGTAAAACAAACAGGGACATGCTGACACAAACATCCTCTCTTCTACACTTACCTTGTCAACTTCAGTTTTTCTTTGAAGGATGGGAGATGCAGATTCCTCAGGCCCTGCGCTCTGACCGCTCACCTCTCTAACAACCTGTGGGGATATTTTACAAGTGTCACTCTCGACTGTATGATTTGTTTTTGCTATGTGATTGTCAACTAGATTGATGGCCAGTCTGCATGCCTACATTCACACTTATAAAGTGCTGCTTACCCTAAGCCATCTGTGGGCCTGCTCCTTGCTTTGTACAGCCAGCACCAGTGCATCTCCATTGGGTAAGGTGAACCGGAGTTCATGGTGCTTCCTCTTGCTGTCTTTGGGTGCATAGACCACAGTGCACTGGGGCAGCAGCAGGTCAACATAGGGGCATGTGTCCTTAGAACTCTTATAGCACTACAGAAAGGAGGACACACAGGATACTGTAAGATGAAGAGGCAAAGAACAACAGCAATATGTATCCTGAATGTGTGAGAGTATGCTTTCTCGAAGATTGACTTGAATGTAGAACTTCTCACCTGTAGTCTGTTCTCCCGTATGACAGTGAGTTGTTTTGCCCACTGGCCAAAGCGTTTCTTGCGTAGCAGGAAGGCACAGATGCGACAGTCCCTGGCAGGAGGCATGGAGCTCTCATCCGAGGGCCACTGATGAGTGAGTCGGACGCTGGGGCCCCTCTCTTCCTCATCTTCCTCGTAGGACTCATAGGAACTGCTCAGAGCATCAGAGTCGTTGTCTGAGACATCAACAACAGAGAAGATAGTGTGTTTTATTTGTTGAAAAAAAATCTGTAATAAATTGTTTTGGGGTAACTTTATTCTCAACTCACATGAGTTTTTGCGGCGTGAGTTTATGCAGGTAGTTGGGTAGTTGTTTTCAGCATCTTCATACCCATCCTCTATAGAGTTTGGGGGGCTAGGCCTGACTGAAAATGGGAGAAAAACCCTAATTAGTCCTTATGTTCCATCATGCACTTTAATTCAACTTGTACTATGTAATTATGAAAGGTCTGTTTGTATAGATTAAGTGCTTAGTACTGACTTAGAGGTTTTTGGAGCAACATGACACTAAGGGCACTGAGTTCATCAGAGGCAGGAAGATGCTGACCTCGTGTAATGATGTATTCGGGCATCATGCCCGGACTGAGGGGCACTGCCTCCTCATAGTATTCTTCAGGAGGAGGCGTTGTGGGCAGAGGGGGAGGAGAGTCAGCTGAGTGCGGGGCAGGGGAGTCCGCACAGTTCTGCTAAGAGAGACACACACAAACACAGCTCTCAAATTTCCTCCATAACCATGAAATATTTTTTTATTCACAGCCCAAGAAATACATCATCAAAGACATACAGAGTATAACCCTCAAAATGATATCCATAAATTAGACACATGGGCTCAGGGCGTGTCTCTAAATCTTAACTCTTCCAACAGCCCGCAGATTGATGAGCATGTGTGAATGGGAAACCCCCACAAAATGGAACACAATCTCTGTTTTTCTTTTCTTTGCAAAGTTGAATTTGGTTAGTGAATGCTGAAAAGGACTTAAAGTCAATACTTCACATGCATTTGGTATTTCTGAAACGTGGATACTTCAGCAGTTTATTATAAATTGTCCACATACCTGTTTTAGAGCGTCGTTTTGGGTGTTCTTGTCTTCTTTCAGATCGTCTGTAACATCCTTCAGGTCCCCAAGCTCACAGTCTATAAAAGAAAACATACATTTAAACTCAAACTCTGTGTACATAAAGACAACATGATATTTGCAGCTCATACATATAGATAGGTTCACATTTTACAGCACTCATATTGGAGTTCAAACTCACCAAATGTCTCAAAGAGGGACTCTACAAAGCTGGTGCCATTTCTGTACACTGATGAGTTCATGTAGATGTAGTCTGTTCCTGAAACTGGAGGAGGGGAAAGAAAAAACAGGCACACTTACACTCACCTGAAATGAGTGCACAGACAAAAATCACTTCATTTGGCTTTGCTCCTCTCACTGACCTGATGGCTGTATCTGCTGCAGGAGGTTCCACACCGAGGTCTTCTTCTCCTGGGTGGAGGAGCTGAGGTTCTCCTGGTCCAGCATCTTCAGCAGGATGCCCAGCTCACTCACCAACACCTCCATCGCTGCACAGAGTGAGAAGGGGGCAAAGGTCAGGGGGGCATGGGTTCAGTGTATCGGCAGAGAGTGCAAAGGTCAGACTGAAATGTCTAAACAAACCCCAAGTTGTATGTCTGCTTTGCTTTCCCTGTGTCTTTCTTTCATTTTCTGTCACAATTTGTCAATATCAATCTGCCACCTTATCACACATCTATCCCCATCTCCTCTCTCGCTTACAAGCCACACTAGACAATGAAAAAAGGAAGGAGTGACAGGGAACATGTTGGCTAATTGCTCATTAACCCAGAAGTAAAGAGGAACTAGAGCTACCAAAAATAACAACGCAGTAATGCATGCAAAGAACATCCTGCACGTGGGCCAAAATGTTGTCTTTGTGCAGCAGCTCTGAAGTGTTGCTGGCTCACAGACTGACAGACATGTCAATCAACCGTCGCTCTCAATGTTAAGAGGTTTAATTACCCGTGCTGCAAAGACTGTGAAGATGTTGACAGAAATATGAGATTCTGACAAGAATAACCGAAAGACCACTTTACAGAGTCAAATGTACCAGCCAGCAGAGATTTACAGGGTCCTGATCTTTATCTAATAGTCGTGCACTCACAAAACTGCAAGCTGGCTCAGACAAGCAGACCTTCTTCAAAGCACACTCTTTACAGGGCTCTCCGATGATGTGAGGACTCAGCCTATAGGAATATATGCTTCACATCACATGTTGATCTGAGAGGCGGGACTGGTCCACTCCCTTTCAGAACAGAACTTAAATAAACTGTCTCCCTCCAACAGCTGCTAAACCTCCTGAGAACAGGTCCGCGACCTGCTGCTGTGCTGCTGCTGTGCTCCTTTATCTGATTTTCTGCCAGAAACAAGCGAGTTGCCACCAATTGGCCCGACATGACTTTCCCTTCCTTCTGCTATGTTCATTGCTTCTTTTTGTATTCTTTCCCTCTTTATTGCTGTATCCTAATTTTACCTCTATAATCCTAAAATCCTCCACAGAACCTGACATCTGGCGGAGTCACTGCTGGCACACTTGTTTGCCCACCCCCCCTTCACAATCCAGCCACATTAGACCTGCTGAACCATGCGTCTCGCTGGGTTCAGCCACGGGACAGCCGCTGAGCCAGAAAAGCCTTTGTTCAGTGGGCGGTCATGTGGCAACAAGTCCTGTTGCAGTAAACAAATACAAACACACACATACAGACATGCACAAGAAACATAAAACACACAGGAACGCTTGTATGATGTGTGTTTAATGGGGCCGTGTCAAAAGTGAACTTTGGTCTACACAAGCCAGCCTGTTGTTTGTGTGTGTCAGTTTGAGGAGCATATTAATGAGTTCAGGCAGAATGTTGGACTATTACTCTGACACAGCAATCTTGTATGTAATCACCGCTGACAAGCAGAAAGTCTCGATAAGCTGGAAGATATATCTGGTGTTTGTCGATGATGTGTGCACTACATGTCAAGCTGCTCCCAGTCCTTAAAGACAGGCATACTTTCCTGAGGTGGGTCTTCCTATGGGCTTAACAATGCCCTGCCAAGGCCACAGTCACTGAGAGCTACACTAGGTGTGTTTTTGCCTGTGTCTGTTTGTCTTCTTTCCTAGTGTGGTTTCCTTGTATTGTAATAAAAGAAAGCTCGCACTCTGAGAAGTGGGCATGAAGAATTAATCCATGGAGGGACCTGGAATGTCTCCTCATTAAGATCCGATTCACTTTGGGGAAATAAGGAAGGGGAGGTCGGGGAAGGAGAGGAAACTCATGAGAGTGGGATGTCTTGGCCTGGTGAGCGCTATCACTCTGCCAGAGGTTCCAGCTGTTGGGATTCTGGCTTCAGCGTACCTCTGGGCTTCCCCTAACCGAGTGGAAGACAGAACCTTATCCACAGCATGAGTCATTCTCAGCATTCACAGCACTAAATAAAATATAACACAGGAATCAAGGCGTTGCTTTCAAGGAGTTTGTGTGAATTGGGTCACAAAACTCACGCAAAACTATTTCACTATTTCACTTGGACCAAATCTCTAAAGAGCTGATTATCTAATTTGGCGATTACAGTGTTATTCGGCTTGTGCCAAAATGAGCAAAGAGGAATTACTACGTAGTGTTTGGCATGTGAGTCGCAAAAGACCACGCTTAAGTCCCCAGCCATGCCTTTCTTATCAACACACCACACTAGTCACACTGCATGGTCCCCTACATCTCTGCAGTAACTGTTATTCTGTGTGAGTGCTTGTTTTAGTATGTTATGTGTGCCTTTGGTGTCTTTAAAAGCCAGATAAAACAGATTTTGAGACTTGCACCTGAGGGCAACTACACACAAACTTGTATAAGATATGAATGCTACATAAAAAAAAAACAGGTTGGACATGGTTAAATTAAAGCCAGGCCAGAGTAAAAATGGATTATCTGGATCTACTAGAAGGACAAACCATATCTTTAATCTACATACTGAGTATTTGACTTGAGAAAATTGAGAAAAAACATGATGAGGGGTTGTTAAATGTTTAGAAAGCACAAAAGATGGGTGCAAACAGTGCACCATGTCTGCAGGAATGTGTATAGCCATTCAAAGCTTTGGACACACTCAAACATTTACGTCCTCACACTAGTCTGACAATTGCTGTTAAACACTAAACACATTCCTCACTTTGTTAATAGTGCAAGACTCTGCATAGTGTGTTTGTGAGTGTTTAGTGAAGCAGAGAGTAGTTTGTTTAACAGTGCAGACTCAGACCTTTAAAAGAGGCTTGCATTAGCAGATTTTCTTTGAGGGAGGGAGAAGGGGGGTGGGGGTTGGGGGGGTTAATAATGTCAGCGAGTTGAGCACCTGTGCTAACATGTCCAACAAACCCTGATATGAAGAATAATGTGACCTCAGTCGGGTGCACATGTTGTTGTTTTTTTTGACTCCCTCCTTTTCATGCCAAAGGCTTTCTTCATACTGAGCTTACTTATCTTGCCACACATCGCACACTCTCACTCACTCACACACACACACACACACACACACACACACACACAAATAACTTCACAGTATGTCGAAAGTGACAAAATTCAGTCATTTGGCAGCAACCTTGTTTCACAATATTGTTGCAGGCAGGCGTTCCAGCCAATCACCCAAGAATTTGCAAGCCACAAAGAGTCTCTAGTGACTCAAAAATTGCAGTGTTTCACTATTGAGTCTGGGTGGCAAACTGTTGCTTTCTCAACACTTCAGCAATACTGCCTTTCTTGGTATTTCAGCAAGCTGGCATGACGCTTAAAGCATGGAGTAAACATCACCGGATGTCTTTCATTCAGTCTCATGCTAATAACACCTTTACTGCTTCACAGTGTTCCATATATTTACATATCTTTACAAATCCTCGCACCTTCTTTAGCTTTAGATCCCTGCTGTGTTAATACACTGAAAAGCTATAAAGACCTTCCTAAGACACTTACCCTCTACAGCAGTGGATGAGAGTCCCACCATTTTCCAAAGTTAGGAAACCGGTTCATTCATATACATGCAGATACTGTAGGAGATATTCCAGAGTCAGTGCCTCCCTGTGTGCTCCGTCCTGTGAAGTCTTTGTAGTGGAGGTGAGCTAAAGTCTGCCTACTACTGAATTCACGCTTCCTTTACCTCTCCCTTCCTCCCTCTGATCTGTTATCTCCCTATACCTCCCTCCCACCAGTCTCCCCTCCTCTCTTTTCTTTTTGGGGGGGATGGGGGTGCTCTGTGTGTGTGTGTGTGTGTGTAGCCCTATTGTATCCCCCTCCGCTGTAATCCTTGGGATCGTATAGCACCTGGGAAAGACTTGCTGTTTAAACACACACATGTCGAATAATAGCTAACTCACATTCTTTATTTTTTTCACATTCTTTCCTTCAATACATTATTAACCTTTAACTAGTTGCATATAAAGGCTGCCATCCAGATGATGCCAGTGAACCCACTGACACACCAGATACAGTAAGGCATTGTACTACAACTTTACGTGAGAGCATCTTCAGCACTGTTACTCACTGTTAAAAACACCAGTGAAATATTCCCAATGAAGCTGATGATGCAAGTGGTAATTGCTACATATTAAATGTATTTATTTGAAAATATAACGTGAAAGATACAGACGAGATTGAGTAAAGGCTGTGGAGCGGAGGTAGAGGCAAGTTGAGACTTTTCAGAGTTACACGTGGATGACTTGTTGCCTTGAGGCAGACGCATGTGCCCCAACACGATACAACAAGCTGCCTTCAGTCAAACAGGCACTAACACTGCACAAACAAACCCACAAGAACACACACACAATAACGCAGAAAATCACACACACGAACAAAACACACTGCTTCTTGTAAGTGTAGCTTTTACTGCAAATCAGTTGCAGAATGAAAACAGTGTCAGCTGGCTGTAGGTCTGCCTGGTGCACAAGACTGAACAATAACTGTGATATTAGATTGATACGCAGCATGTAAAATATCATATCAACTGTTGTTTTGAATCTTGGTATGACCCCTTTGACGCCTTATGACAAGAGGTTCATGAACTTTGCCTAAAAGTCTATGAATTCAATACCAACTTTTGGTTCCTCAAAGTGTTCTGAGCATGCGTTTTGGTAAGCACCAAATACTTAGCAAAGCATTTGTTTGAGTTGACCTAAGTTTGAGACCCTACAACCACCAAAACGGCTTAAAAATGTCTCAAATCGATAAAAAATCTTAGAAAAGAGACAACAGATACCTGTAATCACCATGAAGAACATAGCAGAAATACTACTAGACAACAAGTGACACACATAGTGTAGGCAGAGGATTTAATATTGAAATTTACACTCCCAAGGACGATCGTGCAGGAAAACGGTGGAGATGAATTGCTTAATTAAGTAGACAGGAAGTCCTCCTACCATCTAATTTGTTACACACCAGAGAGCGTCCCTGACTATTTCCCAACCTTTCCAAAATCCTCTCATGACATATACCACAGACACAGCCTGCTAGACTTGATTATGGCCAAACCGCTCCTCACTGTGACTAAATGTGACCTCTGACCTCCTAAGTAAAGCTGTGAACTCACACAGGACCGTGGATGCCAGAGGAGGGATGGGAAAAGCACAAAATGTTGTGAAAAAGCACATCACTTTTCTTCACATTACAACTGGGTACAATAGCTGTCATGTGTTAAAGTAAAGCAGATGCATTTGGGCTATTGCTAAAACATGATGGACTATTAATCTAGGAAATAGATACATTATCTAGATTAACAGTGAGTGCCACTAATCAAGTCCGCAATACAAAACATTGTTATAAAAGCCAAGAGCTAAACTCCTGCTAGACAAAGCTGCTGTGAGAAACTCAAATGACTGTACCATCTGTGTCTCTGCAAGAGATCAGCATCTAATGAAAACTGCTGGGTTTTTCTTGGAAGTCTCCCCTTCCTTATTGTCTTTGGACTTGTTGGATATGTAGCCATTTCCCAACCTGATCTGACATGAAAGAGCACTGCAGGTTGAAGACTTTGAGGTGTCCAGAAACACAGCGTGGGAGCCTTTCTTTGTCTCATCACTAAGGCCAGCTGAACAATATGACCCAGCAACTTCTGAAAAGAAATCAAAAGCTCTTTTGAGTGTGTGTTTGTGCGTGAAAAAGCATAATCTTATCTCATGTTAAGTGAGTCACAGGAGAGTTTTTTCAGTAAAGAGACAGCAGGGTTTGAATGTTATCGTCATGCCGTGTGAGGGTTATCTAAATACCAGCACCTAACTCACAATCATCAAAGCTGAGGCAAGCATGTTTTAAAAAAAATCGCAGAATCAGAACACAGAAGAATACAAAAATGTCACATCTGTAGTTAACCCCCACACCACCACCACCACCACCACCAATTTATTACACCAATTTGCTCGATATAGATCACTGACATGTGTGTAGCTAACACATGCCAACAAAGGTGAGGTAAACCAGATGTGCTTGAGGTTTTTAATTGCATTAAGAGGTGTGCCAACAATGTCTTCTCTCACCAGCCTGTGCCCTATCATAATGAAATCTCCTCCCACTTTACTCCTCACATTCCAGGCATTTCCCAAGACTGATGGCTCTTCTCACCCCAGCACACAACATGTCTGGGCATTCACAAACCGATATCTCGCGAGCCCGCGATAGGTAAACAGAGACAGTATTGGCTCATTGGGAAGATGATACAAATCAGCATGATGACTGCAACTATGACCTAACTGTCTTTCCTTTTGCTACTGTTTGGCCTGTACATTTGTCATTTTAGGGAAGGATTTGAGGTGGATGAACGCAGCCTGATTCATATTTATGAATGTTTTACAGCTGCTAAAATCAACGTTATAATACTAGCATTAGTAGATCAAAATAATTAATGTATGTAAAAGGTCTCAGTCGTAGTAAGGGCCTCATAGAGAATTGTCACCTGTCTCTGCAATTCCCATCAGCTCTATGGAACATTTTAGCATCTTTCAGGTCATTGTTTTGTTTTGCAAACCGCATTTTTACTGTTCTATCTCACACAGGCTCCGCCCTCTACTGGACTCAATGGGAACTATCTCTTCCGATCACAAGCACGCACTTGCCCACTAAAATTTTTATTGTGCACGAAGCCAACCAATAGGACGTCGCTTCCAGTGCAACATTGTCCACCCACTGTTTCCATAGAGTCCAGTAGAGGGCACCGTCTGTGCTTATAGAACCATGGTTACCATATCGTAACCTTCTTTTTAGTTCGGTCTCACTGCTCTCATCAGTGTTGTTTCCAGATGCAGCAAGCTGCTGCTTTTAGGAAAAACCCACTGTATGCTACCTCCCTTGCACCAAACAATCAATAGACAAAGGTAGCAACTAACCAGTGAACAGAGTGAAACATTTAGCAGCTAAAGAGCCAGCTATTTCCCACAGGAGTAGGCGAATAAATGAACTAATGTTGCTCCATATCTGCTGAATGTGCACATAAACGACTGCTTGCTAGCGAGTTCGACATGTCAGCTTAAAAGGTTTTGAGTTCATCTTGTTTCCCAGACACACTGACACAAACCCAGTCGGCAATTAACATAAAGGCTTTTCAAATATACAGTGATTAAGGGGAAATTGATCAAATTACACATTTAAATATCGTGCCTGCTTGGATAAACTAAATACTAAAGACCCTTACAGAAAGATTTTGATTTTTCTGCATGCTGCCAACAAAAAACTTTTCCTGTCCTACATTAGTTAAAAGGCTTACCAACTGTATGTGGATGCCCCATATGCCCCCTATAGAGATGGACTTCCTCCCTCTACTGATGACATCACTTATCAGCTCCGGCCTTCTGTTTCCTCTTCCTGTCAGCTGACCCACTCCTGCTTTTACTGTACTGTCTCTGGTGACCACCATTCTCAATACACTGTCTAGATCCTACGCTAGATAGAATTGAATGTTTCTGCTTCTGCAACTGTATTTCAAAGGGGTGACAATATAATGGAGCTGTTCAATATGCCATTATTACAAACCTTTATTTAGCTGCTGCAGGTAGTCCTGCATGGGAATTCCTTTCTTGTGGCTTTGGCGTGAACATTTGTTAAGTGGGTGGACAGTTTAGACAAGCATACAATAATGTACCATGTGCACACTGGTATATACCAAACGCACACTGGAAAACATGCTGAAGTTGAGCAGCAGGTGGGGGGAGCATGTGGAAAAACTTATTTGGTTTGGAAGAGTCGTAAAGGTAAAAACATGGCCTCCCCACTGTTTTTATTATACACGGTAAGATGCTTCAGGTTATCATAAAATACAGCAAGGATCCCACACTCTTTGACACAAACACATGCACACACATATACACTAGAGATGGAAAGAGCCCTGAAAAATAGATGCTTTGATAGTCTTTGTTCATACAGTAGGTATTATTCTGTCCTGGTTTACTTTAAATAATCGGCTGCTACATTGACTTACAGACTGACAGTTTAAGTGCGCTGATTGCCTACTTGAAAACACGTGTCATGATCTCAAATTAAGCAAAACCTTTGGTGTACGCATTCCACAGCACAATTACTTTCCAGCCTTACATACTTAGTTTAGATCTCCCTTAAGTAGAGCAAGGCCTGGGTTAAATTTCCCCTATCTTTGCAAATATTTGTAGACATCATGTAAGTGGTGTGTGTATGTATCCTGCAGTCAATGTTTATAACAATATTCAAGCTTGAACGTGCATCCTCACTCCTTCTAATTAGGCCACTCTAATGAGCTCCTCACAGAGACAAAAATCTACTCAAAGTCATTAGGCCTCTTAAGTGCCTGGGATGTTTCCATGGTGATGGGGTGGGAGAATTATGGGTTTGTGCAGTCCCGCTCACCTGTTTAAGCATTAACTGGCTTTTGAAGGAGACCAATGGAGCGCTAAAGCGTTTGATGTGTAAACACACATGCACACTATACACCCACAGCTACCCGTGGCTTCACTGCAGTTGAGTTATCTGGGAAGCAGCGGTGATAGCAGGAAGCTGCTATCTCAGCAGTGAGATAGTCCACAGCCCCAGTTACAGGTCAGGTTAGTAAAGCAATACTGCCCATTTCCCCATCTGACACCCAATATGTTTATTCACTGTTCTTTTGCATAGGAGTAGTAGAGCGTAAACCTGGGATCAGACTGCCTGCCATCAGCCCAATAAGGGCCAAATCCACCAGATGTGGGGCACCTGGATGTGTGCCACAGAAATCATTTCATGTGTATTGTGTGTGACATGGAGGAATAAATTCAAAGTCAAAGATGGGGGTTTCCAGCATTTTTGTCTTTGTGTGAGAAGAATCCAAGAAAACTTTTAACGTTAAACTCACCCAGTCTGTAATCCTTCACTTCCTCCTCATCATGTCAGTTCTATTGTGTGTGATAGCTAATACACATCAATAGCTGATCATCACATGTGCCTGTTTTGCACCATGAACAACAAATTCTCCAGGGGGTTTCCCTGTCTTTCCCCAGTGCATTATGGGATTGGGTTCTCAGTGACCGTCAATGGAAAAAAGCAGGTATAGAAAATGGACAGATGGGTAGAAGTCTGATCAAAGAATAGTAGCACTGGCCAGGTGGCAACAGCTGCATCTGGGTATTTCTCAGTAAAGAGTCAAGTTAAGGGTCACAGAACTGACCACGATGTAGGGGATGTCTGTCTGCTAAACCTCCTCCTTCTCAGAGAGCAGACGATGAAAAATGGGGCTCTTTCCCATTTTTCATCTTCTCTCTCTGATTTATTCAGGCCTGAGATGGCACAGAGGGCTTGACTCAGCCTGCTGCCAGACAAAGGCCCTACAGTGCAGTCAGTATTATTCAGATCCCGTATCTGCCCTGAGTCCTATGAGATCACCACAATGCTATGTCTCCCCCACAGAATAGTATTCACATTCTGAGAAAGATGCTATTCTGCAAGTGGAAGCACTACTTTACTGATGTTGCACAGACAAGGGTAATATACACAGAGCATGCATGCCTGCAAACACATGGGCGCGCACACACCTACACACACACACATCCACACACAAAACCGGGGATTTCGCAGTTACACATTCACAAAAAGGGAAAAGGAGCTGCTTTGTCTCCATTTGAGATTTTTCGTTTTAATGGGATTTTGACCGGAGCAGAGCTGTTTTCCGTTGTTCCCAGAAAACTAGGACACTCTCCAAGTGTCTTCTGGCTGTTGTGTGAGTCTAACCATCATATGAGCATATGTCCTTCATGACGATGATCTGAGGAGAATTTTGCATTCTCTATGTATTATGTTGAGTAAATGTAACATTTTTGTAGCTTGTTATGTAAAGCTAGTTTTTAATAAATTTAACATTTATGTACAGTATATATATATTTATCAGAAGACTAAACAGCAGGTTACAATAATTTCCAAATCAAATGCCTGTGTATGTCCTTCATGAAGAATGTAGCATAAATTAGGCCATACAGAATACCATTTCATATTTATTAGGTTTTAGGTTTAACATGTGAATCCTAGGTTGAAAATTTTTGTATATTAATTTGTCAGTGCTATCCATACACAGTGAACTGCTAAGCTGGATTTATTCCTAAAATATTACAAAGTCTATTCCTGCATATTAATGAGAATCATATTTCAGTGCTGAATAATGGCTGTTGTCAAGAAACATATAGTCAAACAGATAACAGGCTAGTCTAGCATTATTATAACTGCCAACTCTCTCTAATAAATCTGAAATGTCCCTGTGAGTATATTGCTTGTACCTGTATGCATCCACACCCCAGGCAGAATCACTTTTCACCCTCTGCAACTGGAGAAATGTTGTACGTTATTTCACTATGGTAACACTATAGAAACAGCTGTGAAGAGAATGACCATTGCCTATACACAATACACATCTGCACGCCCACACGTGCACAGACACACAACTACACTGCACATATCTCAGCCATATGAATCATAGTGATCTCCTCATCTCAAAAGGGTTAAAGAGGGGAATTCCACATTTTATAGGGCTAGACAATTAACCATTATTTACAGCCCATGCATGATGGGGCATATACAGTAGCCTATACGTCATTGTGTATATAATATAATGTACTATAAGTGTGAGCAACAACATGTCTACATGTCTGATAGAGCAAACTAAAAACTGAATGTACTGAACATGTATTTTGTATAAATAAAATTTAGATGGAAGGGAGATCTGGTTAGAATAACACTGCATTTACCAAGCACTGTAGAGAGAAGAAAAGGACTGCTCCTCTGGAAACAGCTTCACAACAGTCTAGTGAAGCCAAGGAATCCAGACAGCTATCAAAAGGTGTTATTTAGATGTTTAAATTAAGGTGAACACTGAATTTTTTTACCCAAACAATCTGAAATGGCTGTCTTTTGTGGGGGGGGGGGTGAAACTGAGAAGTGAAACAGAATGAAAAGTAGCGTCAACATCAAACTGAACAACAGGGTGAGTTTTTTATTGCTGTGAAGGCTCCTGTGTCCTTGGCCCCATCGACTCTACTGGAAAGCTGCTTCCAACTGGCCATTGGCATCCAAAGCCTGCACTATGATAGCATTACATTTTAGTTAAATTAGCTAAAAGCATGACTGTAAGATCCAGGTTGGAAAATACTGGAATAGTATTTTAAGAATGATATAAACCATGGGGTTAAGTTACTTCCACAAACTCTGCTTTTGCTATGTAAAAATGAAATTTACAGCACACGTAATGAGAAACACACATAAATGCACAGAGTGAGGTCACTGACAACTGGCTAGATGACTTCAGCAAGCTGCATTTTAATTATGCTCTTTTGCTCTGCTAACCCATACCCACTGAAACCATGTTTCAAGTCAACTTTTAATAATTCAAATCCTTGTTTACCCTCAAAGACATTCTCCACAAGCCTGAAGACTGAGATTGGTGTCATGAAAAAATAAATTGCCACTCAGCCATTGGCTACTTTTGTATGTGAATAACATAATTTGAGGCGAACAAATCTGAGTCTAAGACAAGGCACATTCATGCTCCCAAACAGGTTCTCTTTTCATACATTTCTCATAGAATGTGGATATGCGGGGCACTCTAACCATCTCATTAATGGGAAATACATGGCTGGAGAAGGGATTTCATGCGCATGCAGCAGACTCGTGCTTACATTTATGCAACATTGTAGAGTCCATGGCAGATCACTGTTTCATTCACAAGTTCTTCCATATGCTCCAAAAACATCCTGACAATAGCCACGATTCATCATATCTGCTGGACTAAATCACAGACAATCCCACCACTGAAATGCATCTCTGGTGGGACAGCCTCTCCCTTCTCACACCCACCTGACGCTCTGCTTCTCACAGTGCACACTGAGGCAACTGTGGAAACGGAACCTTTGTTCCACTGCTGCTCCAGCTGGCTTGGATAGAGCAATAGAGCATATTAAGGAGCTCCCACCATTCAAGCTCATACCTGCCTCTCATTACCACCTCAACCTCAGTCCTTACCGAGCTTGATATTTGAACTCATGAACTCCAGACAGCAAGCTTTGATGGTCAAAAAAATGACCAAAAATAATCTTTGAGACAATTAGTTGATCAACTGATGAATAAAACAGGAATTTTAAAGCTGCACTAATCACTCTATTTATATCAACAATGGCTAAAATTACCCGTGACCTGTAATGTGAAGCTGTTCACCTTTAATGAATTATCCACAGCTCTTGGGAGGTTCTTCTAGCTAGCTCATTGTTTTGATTTTATGATCCACAACTTCACTGTTTTGGTTCACTCTCACTCTCTTCAACTTCATTTCCAACAGCAGCAGACATCTATTATCAGTAAAAAAGCTGTAACATACCCACTGTACGCTACCTGCCTGGTGACAAAGCTGATAGTAGTCCAACAGACCCAAAGCTGGTGAATAGCAAAACAGAGCTAAAAGTGTGAAATTTATCAGCTGGACATGGGAGAGGCAGTTTGCCAATAAGTTTATCGGATCAATGTGGTTGAAAGGTGAGAATATGTGTTTAAGATGTTTATTATCTTTACTTGCTTGCAGTAGATTGCTTCTACTGTCCTAAACCCCAGGTAAATTAGCACTAGCAATTTAGCAATACAGTATTGCACTACTAATTATTACTTAAAATATCTAACTAATATGACTTTAATAATCAGTTAATTACTTTAGTTAATATATTGAGTTAAAACGTGTTGTTTCCATCTCCTCAAATATGAGAATTTGTAGCTTTTCTCAACGTCAAATTATTATAAACTGAATCATTTTGGGATTTTTAAATTGTTGAGAGAAAATAAATGATTGGAAGGTGTCCCTTTTGGAATCTTGTAGCTTGTGAAGAACATTTGTCCTTATTGACACTTACAGACTTAACACTGAATTGATAGATTGTCGTGACTTGTAGCCTTGTTTAAAACAAATTGAGGAAAAGTATTTTAGTAGCTGCCAATCAGAGAATGCAAAGACCATATAAACAGTAGGGTGCTCCCTGGGGATCACCAGCAGTCACCGTGTGTTTTCTGGCATTTACACAAACACAAAGCGCAGATAGAAAGTCAGTGAAGCTAAATTCCTGCATGTTTGTGTGTGTGTGTGTGTGTGTGTGTGCGTAGGTTGAAAGAGACACCTCCTACTTTAGATCCTTTGTGTACACACCAAATACACTGGTAACATCCACATAATGCAAACACAATGACAAGATGAGGAAGAATGGAAAAGAAGTAAATCATGGAATGGAAAGAAATGACATACGTGACTTAAAAAAGGTTGTTGTTTTTGTGGTTAAAAGTGGCAGTGGTGCTGGGAATAAAATAAAGTACCATGTATGCAGATTGTACCATTTCCTTTCACCTCTGGTCAGTTAAGTAAAAATGTCCATTAAGTTCTTAATCACTATGACATGTTTACAGGTGGCAACAAGTCTATGAAAAGACACTACAGTACCATGATACGGCAACATCAGTTCAAACACATTTAAATCAACTATAAACTGAAATTTATATATGAAGTTACAACTTATATAAAGTTTTAATTTGGTGATGACTTCGCCCGTTGAATGCTGTTACTTCTAACCTCATGCCAAAGCAAATGTATTTGTTTTCAGTTACAATGTGGGAAAATGTTGTACTGTGCAGGGGGGCAACTGCACCCCTCCCAAAAAAAAGAACACATGGGGCGGAAACATATTTTGTATTTCCAACTATTTCAACACAAAAGCACTGTGGCACTCCAGAGCAGAAGGAATTCTTTGCTGGTGGTGTCCAATATCAAACAATGACCGGCTAATCTCCAAATGTCCACATCCAGATATTTGACTTGACTCAGGATGAGTGAGATTCACTTTCTATAACAACAATCAAACTTTTGACAAGCACTTGGTTTTCTGCCTCTTCAAGCACCTGGCAAGAGACCAGAGAGACTTTATTTATATTTTCAGTGCACTACCATTCTTCTTAGATGTATTACAGGAGTGTCATTACAGGAGAGTCCATTGCACACCTCATGGGTGTTCTCAGACAATAGATAGCTGATTGTTAGGGTCACATAGAGATAATTTAAATTTTGAGAAAATAGAAGAGATAATTAAGTGCAACTAAAGCAGAAGAAATTGTATGATAAA
>JAPMOB010124189.1:0-11339 GCA_029875015.1 Lepomis gibbosus | reverse complement strand
GTGTGTGTGTGTGTGTGTGTGTGTGTGTGTGTGTGTGTGTGTGTGTGTGTGTGTGTGTGTGTGTATGTATGTGTGTGTGTATGAGGGTAGACTTTGGGGTATGTGTGAAATGTGTGACTGCCTTCTTGCATCACATAGATGTTGTGCGTGTGTGTGTGTGCGTGTGTGTGTGCGTGTTAAGAGATGGCTGGTAGTATCAGGCCCAGGCAGAAGGCGAGAAAGGATTGGATGAGCGATCATTGCTTCATCGGCTCCATTAAACACACCAATGGCCTGTAAATCAGGCTGTCACAGGAACACTCATCCTACACACACATAAGCACACACACATCCACAAGGCCCAGTGACAGGGGACATCATGATATAGGTAAAGTTTTATGCTAGAAAGTTTAAGTTCAGTATTTATATTAGGAATATGTACAGTATATAAAAGTGTGTAGGGTATGACCTGAGCTAGTTTGCAAGTCCTGTGTCTACATGGTCTTCTGTAGCATAAAGTATGCACACTACATACACAATTAAGTGCAATAAAAGTAGATAAAATTCCAATGATGACTTGTGACCTCATGCCTGCTCAGTCTTCAAGTTTATGAAAGTAAGTTAAAGTTTTTTTTGGTCACTTGCGGGTTTACGTTGCCACTGCAAACATTTTCACATCCAGGAAGTCATGAAGTCCAATATTCACTCTCCTTATTGCTGTGTTTTGGTCTCCATTAAATTCCTGAGAAAGATACATGGCTCTTTACAACGCTACATGCTCCTGGGTTCAAACACCGAATTTGTTCTGTGCAGTGCATTTAGCATTCAGTGGGTTCAACAGGTTTTTTTGTCTGTTGTTGTTGCTTTTTGCTGAAAAAAGCTGCCTGCAGCATTGGAAAATGAAATTGAAACAGTGGGCCAGAAATCCAAAATAATGAGCTAAAAGAAGATAAAGGGCTCTGTAAAGCTATGTAAAGATGCAGATTTAGTTTAATCACTACGAGAAACCCCTTTTACATTACACATAGTCATTGGATCCATTGTTGATATAAATGTAAATATAAATTCTCCTACTTTTACTGTATTACTGTGTGGATATTGTGTTGGCTCTACCCACCACACTCTCTCGCCCTCTCTTGTTGTCTCCCTCACCCCCAACCACTCGAGGCAGATAGCCACCCACCCTGAGTCACGGTTTTGTTCAAGGTTTCTCTGCCTCCTCAAAGGAAGTTTTTCCTTGCCTGTGTCGCCAAGTGCTTGCGCATGGTGGGAACTGTTTGGTCTCTGTAATAGAATTTTCCAAAAACTTCAATCTAGACCTGCTCTATATGAAAAGTGTCAGATTAAATATTAAAATGTTGATAAGCGCAACTTTAAATTAAGTGTTACAATTGGGTTTACAAATAGGCAACTACAAATATTTAATTTTTGAGATAGGCTTTTGTTTTTACATTATTATTGTTGAGTTTTTCATTTTTTAAAGCATTTGTGTTAACAGTTCACAGTATAAACATTTTTAATACCATTAGGAATACATAAAGCTAACTGTGCTGTCCACCTTGTCATCAGTGCAGGTTTCTCATCCCTCCAACATAGCACTATACATTTATTCGCTTCAACAAGGACAATTTTTATGAGGCTTTCAACCGCCAGCATAGATGCATCACCCAGCAAAGTTAGCCGTGCTTTCAAAGGAATGTCCATAAGATAAGCTTTTTAGATAACAAACATGTCAACATGAGTCATTGAACCCAGGTCATCACAGGTGCATCCAGAACTTTCCACATCATGCCATGCTGCTACCTGAGACACATCACGCTCATTTTAAAGAGACCAAGCTGTATAGTTTTACTTGACAACATAAAGATCAAAGTGAGCCTGCCCTTTTTCAGACTTTTGGCAATGTAAGTATCCTCCACTGGGCAACAGTAAAGAACACATAGTCCCTCCACAAATATGCATTTCATTAGAGGTCAGAGTTCAGAGTGTCACAGTGGAACGGTGAGTGCCTTCCGTGACAACGTTAGCAGAACTGCTGTAAGACCAGCTGCCCTCCAGGTGATCCTGGATTGAACACACTGCTGGTGCCAAAGACTGAATCAGCAGCTTTTTTGTTACCCGATATCAGCCCTGCCCCTAAGAGAACTCAGAAATCAAAGACCTGTCATGTCAGAGAAAGTCTGGAGTTGAACCAGAGAAAGAAGAGGTCAGCGAAAACATTAAAAGATAAGAGAAAGATCAAGGAAAAGATGAGTATGGAAGGTCGCTGAGTGGTCAGAGGAGGAACAGCTTGTCCGAGCAGAAAAATCAATAAGCGCTTGAGAGTCAACAGCATGTGGGTGGTCAATGGCATGATTCACGCTCATTAGCACAGCATTTGACTTGAGTGTTTGACCTTATACCCGGCCATCCCACTCTCACAGTGTTTATCCTATATGGTAGAACATCTGACAAATAATGAGCTGTGCTGAAATAGCTCAGTTGAGCGGACTCATCTGTTAATAATTAAGGAAGCTTTTGACACATTCGACTGCAGTATAGCAAATCAAACTTGACAAAACAGGAAAAACAAACACTATGATCATTACATTACAGTGAATCAAGCATTACTCTGGTTTATTCAGTATTGCTTCAGGGAGGAAATGTTTTTCTGGAGCTCCTCTTCAATATCCTTTGGAAGAAAAGCAATATACTGTCAAACAAAGAAATGTCCCAGACAGTTTTCCATCCTTCCTTACAGTCATTTAAAATTAAATTAAAATGACTGGTGGCGACCAACCAATGGTGGTAATTTCAGCAAATGATGCAGCACTGTTTCAAACTATAGTAAAGTATTGATTTAGCTGCAGCCTGCAGTAAGCCATTTATCTTCCATTAAAAACAATCTCTTGTAATTACCTTAAACTGCTTTTTAGTATCATGGAAGGGGAAATTAGCCGGAGCTACTGTGAGCAACAAATTACATGTCATTAAAATAAAATATATTAATGTATGCACTCATCCTGAGCTCCTGGAGGTTTTGAATAAAATGCAGCAATGTATGCGCTCATTTTGAATTCCCAGAGGTTCTTCTTGATCACAGCAATCATAAAGATTAGCATTTACAGTTGGGCTGCAGTGTGTCTTAGTTAAAGCCCTGCACTCAAACTGCAGAAAGGAACCTGCCCCACTGAAGTGTCCTTGAGAAAGACACCAAATACCTCTAAGTACAATTTATTATTGTCATCTTGTGGATTTAACTTTGAAAGTATTCAGGTCTTTGCTTGCAGGCTTAAAATTGTGGACATGTTCTGTAGGTTTTGGCCCATAAAGTGTGTCTTAAGTTTGTCAGTTCAGTGTTGCAAGAGACATTCAACACAGCCAGGTAAAATGACCTGATTGTTGTTGTTTTTTGCCACTATATAGTGTTGTACCTCAAGGGAAGACAATAACACTTCATCCGCCACTTTGGTCCAGACTGAAATAAAAGTCAAAAGTCAAATGTCCGTGAGCAAGCAGACGTCGTAGCTTGTAATAATAAGTTGACATGAAACTGAATGCACAAACTGGAAAAAACAAAGTTTACAGACAGAAACCTCAACGTTCACACTTTTAAGCCTTCAAGCAGAGACCTGACAAACTTTCAAAACAGTTTGCAGGTACAAATGTACACAAACTACTATACTTATACAAAACTAAGATGACAAGTATAAAACTCTAATGTAAAATTATGGCTGATTTAATATTCCATGCTTGTTAGGGTGGTAGAGGTCATCATTCTCTAGCCTTAATGTACAAATACTGGTGGTGTCAATCAATTAAAAATGTAATTAAGTAATAGGGTGTAATAGGGTAATAGGGTGTGATTAAAAATACTAGAATATTTGGGGATTTAAAAAAAGCATGTGTGGTCTGCAGTCCTTGGCGATCAATTTAGCAATCGCTTTGGTTAGTTGTTGTCACTTTGTTCACAGACTGCCCTAGCTTGATCCTGTCTCAGTGCTAGCATGTTTGCTAACAAAGATGAGCTTTGTCCGAAGATGGTACTTCAGACTTGCTGTGCTTCTGTGGAATCACTGCAATATGTGCACACAACTTCGATTTTATCTAAACTTCTCTCTGGAAGCTTTTTAAATAGAAATTCGCCGGTGAACACACCGAGGGATGTCTCCTCAGCCATCATGTTATATGCGTTTGCCAAGGCTTTCAGTAATTTGGCTAGGTTAAAAATCTGAACTGGAATTACGTGAGGAAGCTAATATGATTAATATGGGTTAAAAAAAATCACATTGCTGTTTCCAGATTAATCGCAGTTAAAGTTTGAAAGCCCTAATTAAAATCAAGAGTACAATATGTAAGAACAGTGGTAATGAAAGTCATTGTCAAGCAAAGACATCTGTCAGTTCCTGGTTTGACCTCTTGATGTCATCAGAAACTGCCGCCTGGCTCAGAGGCGCCTGGTTCTCAGATAAACTCAACCAACTCATTTCAGCTCAATTCATTTCAAAGTGATGTTCTGCAACGAGGACATTCGGTTTGCTTTGAAGACAGATTTACAGTTAAAGTCAAAGTATACGTCATATCACCATAACATAAAATGACTGCTGATAAGACCACACATGGGTGATAATTATGTAGCACGTCAATATGAAGTTCTTATATAAACATAAGAAATCTTTTTGTATCGCCGTAATGAGTCCCTTGTTGTTTAAAGATCCGTTCAAACGGCCTTTAAGTGGTTGACCTGTGCAGATGAGAAAGCCGTCAGCCTTTTCACAGCAATAACGTCACCGCTGCTGCTAGTCGCCGCATCCAAATATTGATTCAATTCCCTGACATCTTTTGACTAACGTGTGAATTAATGCTTCAGGCTGGATTTTTACTGTGATCAGGAAATCACAGAGTCTCTGATGACCACTAAGGGTGCCTCCCGGCCAGTGTGAGGTAGAGGCTGAGATCTTTTGACAAGGTTAACAGATGATCACTAAAGATCCCCATGCCCCAGCCACCCCTCCACGGCCCCCCACTCCTTTCCCCTCCTCCCTCAGTACTAATCAATACCTGTTAACAAAAGCTCTGCAGGGCTCCTCTCCTCTCTCTGCACTCTTATTCATATTTCAGGATGTTATTAGTGTGCGCTGCGAAATGTCAAGATCTTTACAAGGTAAATATCTCTCCGAATGTCACAGGGAGAGTGGAGGGGGGGAAACTACTTTTCTTCTCCGCTGTTTTTCACTGTCAGACCTGCGAGATGCCGACATTAGGGCAAGAATGATTTCTCTGCCAGCGGCTGTTTCACAGAGTCGTTTGTTTCTGCCGTGTTGATCATATTGGCGTGGGTGTTTGCATTTTAATGGCTGGCTGCAGAGGGGGAGCCACAAGTTTTTAATGCTAGCGGAACCTTTAAGATAAATACAAGGAATATCAGGGTAGAGCTGGTCAGGCAGCGGGGGAGAGAAGTGTAACTGTGTGAAATGTTAGTGCATGTATGCCACAGTGCTTTTGCACATGGCCTCTACAATTGCCTGAGGACTACTTCCCCCTTGCAGCGCCTTTGTCAAGCTCAGCTGCCACAGCAGCAGAAATGAACCAACAATCAGTTGAGGCAATGACGCCACCTCTTTCCCATCTACACACTGCCTCGCACAAGTCTTTCTCATCTCTGCGGCCGGTGAATCAAGTATATGACAGATTCATGTCTGGGAAAATATAGATCTGATCAAAGGACCCTGATGGAAATGGCCCCGGTCTGCAGGTAGGAAGTAATCATAGAAGGTTCAGAAATCTGAGTAAGAGCTCATTTTAAGTCATGTGAGGTGGGCTCAGCTGCACAAGAGGCCTGTTGATCAGACAAGAATGAGAGCCGGACTCTGGCAAGACATGCCTCCATCTCTTCTCTTCTGTTCTCTTCTCTGTTTTACACATCAGCAGTGACAACAACAACAGCCTCACCCAGGACATGAAATGTGTATTTCTACCGGGGATCATGTCTATTTTTGAGTTGTTTGTTGTTTTTTTCCATGCTGAACATCTGTGTGACGCTCCCGAGCGACAGCTTCGCCCGCCTGATCAGCGAAGCAGAAAGACAGGGAAGAGAAGGAGGGAGATGGAGAAAAAGAGAGAGAGAAAAAAGGTGGCGTTTCAGGCGGTGACAACGTCGTAGTCAACCTTTGGGATTGTGGGTAATGAGGCTCTCATGGGAAAGCTGGGCGCCGGTGCCAGCTTGGTGATGTCAGAGTGCCAAGAGATGAACAAGTGCAATCAAAGATTCATTTGACAGGAAGCGCAAGAGTGCGGTTGTTGCTTTTCCATCATATCTCCCCCTCCCCTCTTCTTCATTGGTGACGATGCGAGTGGCGACAGCGTCTGGCTGACCTCATTCATCTGTAAGGAAGATGTCTGTCGTCCATGTCTGACAACCTCTCCTTTTACCAGCTGCTTTTCCCACCACAGCTTTTCACTTTTCGGTACACACGCGGGCCATCTGGGTAATTACGAGGTACAGCTGACAAAGCCACCTCTTTCGTTTTATTTACCTCTCAGCTTGTTGACAGCACAAGACGAGTCCTGTTTACTGTACGGTCACTAGCTTTTAGCACCTACACTCTCACAGATGAATGTTTTCCATGCATGCACAATCACCATCTTGTGTTGTAACTGCTCTCGTTTCACTTAAAGCCCCTGGTGAGTCAAAAGATGCAATTGTCCATGATAATTGCAAGAACCTTGCACGAGCAAGATCTCCCAATTATTTTGTCCATTTAACACCTTACCTCAGATCCTACATTGATCCTTCTGGCATTTTCAAGGCTTTCATTTGCAAGGCTGGGGGAATAAACCGTGCCATTCTGTCTCCTCTCCTCTGGCTCTGTGCTGAAGAGCACTAAGCAGGGATGAGGAACAGCCGAACTTCAAGAACCAGAACAACACACCTCATTTTACGCACCACCCATTACAGTTGGTTTGTTCCTCTCCAAGCTGCTGCAGCTTCAAGTATGTGCTGTATGCTGAACTTTTGGTCCCACAGTGCCACCTATTGAACAAAACATGTCCATGAAATTACACTAAGATATGCAGTGGGTCGTTCTGGCCCAGAGTTGTCTTTTTCCAGCTTTTGAGAGCCAAATTAGTCTGGTTAATATTTTATATGCTTGTGACCCAAAGGTCATTCTTGCACAGTTTTCTGTCTAGAGGTAAGAAAGTGAACTAAACAACAAAACAAAGAAAAACAAGACATTCAATTTCCCCTCTAAACATGTCCCGATTTGCTGTGAAAGGGCAGAATTAAGTTATTCAGCCCATTTTACCCAGAAAACTAGCCGATTTGTCTGTGATGAAAATCTTCCAATGTTGGTGAGGTCACCAACATTGGACTTTAAAGGAGAAAAGGGAAGTTGTGTTGGAGCAAAGCAGAACAAAACTATTAAATCTTTCATCATTTCCTACTCTCCTATAACCTTGTTGCGCTGGTGGAGCTGAGGTCTAGACACTGTGGAAAGACAATAGCCATCCATCATGTCCGATTATGCCGTTTAGATGTAATTGCAAACCCTTAAGGATTGCTCCTCCATCCTCATCCCTGCACGCATGGCCACTGAATGTACGTGCACACACATGCCATGCTATGAGCACACAAACACACACCTGCAGGGGAAAGAAAGGGTAGGATGTCTCTGTTGGTTCTGCAAACAGACAGGCAGAGAGAGAGAGAGAGAGAGAGAGAGCCAGCAGTCACCTCAATACACATTTCAGAGAGAATCAAATTAGAGCTGGCGTTCGATACATCACTGACAAATTGTTTATTAAACAAAAGGCTTGAATTGCAGCATAACTGAGAAAGATTCAAGCGACGAGAGAAGAGCGGGGGCTGGGGGGGCTGCAGGAGTTTTATGTGCTAGTGTGTGACTGCGCGCACATATTATATGCCCATGTAAGGAAGACAGGTTTTCATGTTACCCTCATTCGCGCAAACACACCATTTATGTCCTTTTCTACAATAGCAGCCACGGCTATTATTTAAAAATGCACTGTGAGGATTTAAACACTGGAATGATAAATGTCAACAAGGCCATGAGTGGAGCACGGTACTAGCATTGTTAGTGTCTGATTCCCAGTAGGGCCACCCACGTTCAAATGCCACTGTAAAGCACTTTGGTTAAAAGCACCCAACATATGGTATGTTAATCTGCTCAGATCATTTGTTTCCTGTCCTCTCCCACACTTAACAGTGAGGAACCTGCAGGTCATACAGGGGCATAATTCACGCATAAAATCAATCAGCTTCTATCAACATTATTGTCATATACAATCAGACACCGTACAAAGTATAGCGGAATTCTTCCTCTGCCTTTAATCCATCCTAATCAGGACCCCAGAAGAGGTTGATGTGCAGATGCACATTCCTATTATGCAAGCATTTATCATTTCATACACCCACCTCTGAAAAGGTAATACAATGGAATTGTTCTTAGGCTGGACTTTTAAAGGAATAGTATACCTCTTCACTGCAGTTGCATTTTTTGTCAAAACAGTTTGAAAGGTCCATGGAAACTTTCCAGACCACTCCTGCTACCAACAAAACACTGCTATTTATAACATTCAGAGCTATGAGGAGGCAATAGAAGCAGATTATGCTGCATGGCAACCCACGGTCACAGGAAATGAGTTACAATAAAAACATATGATTCTGGTTTCTCTGCAAAATGGCTAAATAACTACTTTTGTATTGCACAACTGCCTCATCATAGCTCACCTGAGGTAGCATCTTTAGTGATTTATTGGCAAGAAAGACTTTTTCTGTGAAATCCAAATCTTCTCGAATCACTCGGCTCAACTGACAATCATTGTAACTTTTGTGTATATCGCACAATGAAGGAGCCAACTAGAAACTTTTCAGATCAACCTTTTAAACTTAGGGCAACTCAAAACATCGATTTTTACTTTAACAAAGGGGGCTGAAACTCAAATAAACTGGGGGCCGCTCTGGCCAGGATGGGCTCTCCTAGGAGGGGGCCACTTGAAGAGTCACTGAAGAAAAAATATCCTCTGCATTCTTTCAACAACAAACTACACACACATTCTGAAGCTCTCCCTCGTACACACCTCGTCTGCATGTTTGCCACTTCAGATTGTGTTTCTTGAGAACAGCAGCTTTGCAGAAGAGACAGGTAGCAGAGCAACTTTAAAAGATCCCCATCCAGGCGTGTTTTAAGATACAAAAAAACATTCTGCTGTGAATAATATTTTTTGTCTTGTGTGGTGGTTTTCCACACGAAGCAAAATGCAATTACCTTGTTAAAAATTCTCAAAATAACGTCTATTCTCCCACTTGCTGGAATGCTGTTTATTTCAAAAGTTTAACTGCTGGACACAAGATGTCTCCTGATTCATTTTAAAGTGAGCACTGGAGGCTTCAAGTTTCAGCATCACACTTGTGATGTTGAACCATGGTTGACTCTGAAACTAGTCGCGATGTCACAAATTTGTACACGCCTTAAACTCAGATTTAACACGAGCAAAAACTTTCCCCATTCAGCAGATGAACATGAACACAGTCTTCTAGTATCAAAACATTGTTCTGCACAGCGAGGCCCAGACATCCAAGTGAAGTAACAAAAGCAAAACACATTTTTGAGAGAAGGGGAACTCCGAATGTCAAATGAACTGTAGTCTTATAGTCCGAATTTTGCAGCATGCCTTAAAAAATGTGTAGTAAGTTGTGATTACTAAATAAAAGACTATATAAAAAAAAGGGGAAAAACAAAATGGCAGATTTCATAAATAGATTCTAAACATGTGTGGGGCTCAGGAAATTGTCTTGCATCTTGAGACTCCTGCCTAAAGGTAATTACTTCCTTCTTAAAATGATCAAGTCAAACTCGTTTCTGAAGCTTTAAACCACATGGTGTGGCCTTGCTCAGCTGTTATTACTTGACTTCAGTTCGATATTCAGGTCATGTCATAACACGTGATTGTGTATTAGATTAGATTAGTATTACAGATTAATGGAAAATAGGGATAAATCTTCCAAGTCAGCATCTGACATATGAAGCTCAAAAGTTCTATGGATGTGGTCACACATGAGGGTTTGCAATAATGAAAGAAGTTGCACTGCTAACAAACAGCTAAATATCACCAGACTAGCTCTTCCATAGCAGCCGAGATCAGATAACCGGAAAAATGATAAGTTGGTCCCTTGAGAGAATTTTGAGTCCATGATGTAGGATGTGGCAGGAGGCTAAAGGTCAGCCCCTGATTCACCGGCCGCTGCATTGTTCCTCTGACACCTGTCAATCAACCCTCGCTGCAGACCTTTATGCCAGACATGGGCAGTTGAGTGAGACGACGATCCCCTTCATGAGAAATGTCACGGATGTTGTGATAATAATGAGGTCGGCCATGTGTGGAGGATGATGAGGGGGAAAGAGTGCTTTTGGCCGCCACTAGACTCTGAGTGTGTTTGTGTCACGTTGGCCTCGCCGTGTGTCACTGTGGCTTTTTGCTAAATGATACATCAGCTGTTATTGCAGTGCTGGGAGATCATTATCCCACTAGAGTGTGTGGAAGCGATGTGCAGATGTGTGTGTGGTCCTGACGCAGTGTGATGCATGTCTTTAATAACAGTCATTTAGCTCTGTGTTTGTGTGTGTGTGTGTGTTTGCGTGCATCTCCTTTATAGGCTAGTGCCTGTACCTAAGCGTACTGTGTTAGTGAGTGTGTAGAAACGGCCATGAATCAGAGCTTGGCGTGCTGTTATTTCATGTTGCTCCCACCGGGACGGGGCGAGCACCCGCCAGGCTGCTGTCTGTTATCCCTCACCTCCAGGTTCACTGACCCCAACCATATTTTTCATCTTTCCCTCCTTTGTTTTCACTTTCTCTTCCCTTCCCCCACATGCACAACTTCTGAATTCTTTCCTTCTCACACTTCTTCTGCCTCTCCCCCTTTTCATCTCTAGGCTTCACCCGCTTGACAGATCCACATATTTGCTCCCTTTTAAAAATTGCCAACATACCAAGATAGTTTTAAGCAGTGGCAGCGCAACTGCTGCCAGCGTCTAAAAACACATGCCAGTAGCCTACATGTTGGAAGGCAACATTTCCCTCAGAAAAATCTCTCTGTCCCACGCATATCCATTCCCTGACAAAACGCATAGAAATCCGCTGATCTTGAACGCAGCTCGCCCACCACAACAGCAGGCCATAACTAATCCATCTCCCACTACATGTTTTTAATGAGCCTCCATAACCGTTATCCGTATGCTGCAGTGCAGCACGGGCCAAATCGAGCTGTTTCCATGACTTTGTGCTGTCAGCAAAACGTGACGAGGGACATGTGTGTGTGTGTGTGTGTGTGTGTGTGTGTGTGTGTGTGTGTGTGTG
>JAPMOB010124084.1:0-23240 GCA_029875015.1 Lepomis gibbosus | reverse complement strand
ATCTACAGAGGTGCAGAAGCTAATAATAACGCAAGAATTACACTTTGTTTTGATGTTCTTAAGCGCTTGAATGCTTCATATTGTTTTGACTCATTGTGAATTTTCAACTTAATCAGCAAGGAGGATGCATGCAACTCTTTGATGCACGCTGCACATGCTCTGACTAACAGGAAAGTTATGAAAGGCACTCGAGTGGGCAAACCCACTTTTTTATTATTAGACCACTGACAAGAAGAGACAACAGGAGACATCAGACATGTCTAAACTCGCTTGTTCAGCAACTTCCGTATTTTGTAGTTTATTTTCATCAAGTTAACCCCCCGCCCAGCAACACTGGGGCTGCCTTACAGTCTCATTTCGAGGTTTATAATGTAAAATGCATTATTCACGCTAATATCTCATATCTAAGCCCTGATAGTCTTAATGTATCTGGCGTATTGTGGGAGCTACTCCCAAACTCCGTTAAGAAATATCGTATTTTTAAGTTGGCGATCATCTCAGCCGTACCCAGATACATCAAAATAATACAAATAAGATATTTCTTAAATGAATAATGTATTTTAATAAATTCGGCGTACAAGCTATTCACTAAGCAAAACATTTATCCCCGAAATATCAACTTCAAAAGATGGTCCGCGCTGCACTTAACGATGTATTTTGGAGATGATGACAATAACTAGCAAAAAAAGTTGTCAGTTAACAGCTGTACGTGAGACTGAAAGAGTGCCACCGAGTCAAACAGAGTTTATTTAAGAAACTGGCTAGTTAGCGAGACGACATTACCACATTTTAATGGAATTTGTCGCCACCTTCTCTCAATAATGTTACAGGACATGAGGAGGAAAGTTGTGGCTAGCTTGTGGCCAAAAAGACAATGAACCTCGGGTCGTGCTTGGGGAGCACAACCCCAACACTCCCTTTATCTACGAGAGAAATCAACGGCTAGGTTAATCGGTGACGTTCAAATTCTCGGAGAAATTTTTCAAACGTACCTGTTTTAGATCTTTCTGGTGGCCATTTCTTTCCCGAAAGTTGTGAATCAACTCGCAGCCGCAGCGCCACTCCACCGTTAGATTAGCCGAAGTTTTGCTCAAGTCCAAAAATGACACTTCCCGAGGCGTTATAGACAGGAGCCAATCACAGACAAGATCCTTTCGACGGACAGGGAAATCAGCCAATTGGATTGAGATATGCTACTCAAACCCCTCCCTAATCAACTGACTCCCCCCAGATTAAGTGAAACTGATGAAATTAGTTGATGTGTACAAGTCTGGACAGTTCTGTAGTACGTGTATACTATAAATAGTTATGTTGTCTACTGTAGTATTTAATGCGGAGGGCCTCATACATAATGGGGTTGCCAAAATTATAAAATATAATATCTGTGTTTCATCTGTCGTTGAATTTATCCTTAATACTGTTAAATTCTGCACATATCCACACTCCTTTTTATATTTACATCCATATTTGTATATTTTCTTTACATTTTTTTCTACTTAGCCACTTTCTATTTTTTATTTCTATTCCTTTTATGATGTGCAAAGTGAGCAACAAAACAATTTATCCCCGGAGATCAATAAATTATTTATGATTCTGATTGATAACAGCATTAAGATCCCAAGCTCCCCCGAGAAAATACCTGAAGGCCACAAAAATCTTACAACTGCTTTGAGAAATCAAACTCTAAAAGGTGTGCAGGTCAGTAATGCATGTCACATTATGAGCGCCTTGAATCAAAC
The DNA here is from genome assembly GCA_029875015.1 of Lepomis gibbosus. Lineage (NCBI taxonomy): Eukaryota > Metazoa > Chordata > Actinopteri > Centrarchiformes > Centrarchidae > Lepomis > Lepomis gibbosus. Next base: position 21,501 of record JAPMOB010124084.1, on the reverse strand, counting down.
ATTCGCATAGTCTGAATTAGCTAAAGTAAAGTACATTGAGCTTTAAAAAAATAACAGTTCTGGTCTGACAGTGAGGAGAAACAGAAACTGTCCTTGCTCAGCTCTCAGTTGGGATGATGGACTAGTGGAGTGAAGTCGCTCTCTGTTGGTTGTAGAGGAAACAGCATTCCCGCTTTACTTTGCTTCCTTGAAATGCAGGTGCACTTACAAGCACGTGTGATGGAGCAAACTGCAAAGGATGCTGGAATAAATAAGTATTATGTGCAGGTGTTATATACAATATGAACGGCCTGAGCAGTATTGACAGCTCTGAAATAGAGAATGATGAATAAATGATGTGATAAAAAGAAAAAGAAAAACAGAAGATAAAAAGTTGAAACCAGAGAGATGCACAAATCAACACAATACTTGAGGAATTTAACACCAACCCTCCTAGAATAACACTGATATTTGAAACTAAATTTTGACAGCCGTCAAGACTGCCTCCATCCCAGTAGTGGGAATCATGCCTGCCAATGCCTCCTGCGTCCCTCGGGGACCCAGGATCAGCACCTCGGGCAGTGATCGGGATTAAGTTGAGTGATAAAATATTCACCTGTGATGCAGGAGAACGCTTTAAACTCTGGGCTGATCTACAGCCTTCCGCCTGCAGACTCACATGTTGGAGAGGGTCTGTGACACACAGCTTTCCAACAATCTGAAATCAGCTGATGTTTCCAAAAGTCGGTTTAACGGCCTTAGTTGTGCTCCCCTGAGGGATGATGCCTTAGTTTTATGTTGGTGAGGTGAAAGTGCCAGTCATGCGATGGTTGCAGATCTGGTCTGGATGATAACTGTGGGTCATGAGCGAGCAGTGACATGCGCTCGCTGCGGGGTTGGGCACCGCTGATCTGACAGTGCTTGGATTGGCTGAACCCGCGTTAACACAGAGCCCTGTGCCGCAAACTAGTACTGCTGGTGTCAGTGACGCAGTTGCCCTGGGACAATCCCTCAGATTAGCGCCTGACCCGCAGGATTTGCCGGAGAGGCACCTGATTCACCGGCAGCGACACGCCGAGTCAGAACACGCAGAATTATCTACAGCTATATTTATGTTCAACCTGAGCCTTTTCCCTCAAGCTTCTCGGTGGGATACATTTTACGCATGCATAACTCCAGGACGAAAAACTTTAGAGGAGCCCTCTCCAAGTGACCAAAGTGGTGCCATGGCAGGTTTTACGCAGAGCGCGAATATGTCGACAGCAGTGTTTGAGAAACATTTTGGTAAAGTCTACATTTCTCATTACTCATCTGAGATTTGACAATGTGTGATGTTCCTGCTGTCGGAATAAACGTCTAATCCTTCCTTCATTTCCGCGCACAGATGGATTGCGTCGTGTCAGCCAGCCGACTCATATCAGGGCCTAGTCAAATTCACTTAACCGCTATGCTTGCTTGCTATGTATGCTTGCTGAATTGAAGTCACTGAGGGCAGCCCAGCATCAGCGCCCACACGACCCCAGCTTCTCCTCCCCCTTGGGCCAAAATGAGGAGAGCTGTACTGAAAGAAGCCGCCAAACGATTCCCATGGCTGGCCAATGTCACATTGTACGGGTGCTTCTTCGCCGGCGGTGACCTTGTCCATCAGCTCATAGCTCAGAAGGAGCGCATAGACTGGAAACACACGCGCAACGTGGCCATTGTAGCGGTCAGTTTCCACGGAAACTTCAATTACTTCTGGCTACGAGCCCTGGAGAGGCGTTTCCCTGGAAAGTCCGCCGGGATGGTTTTCCGCAAACTCCTGCTGGACCAGAGCTTCGCGTCGCCTTTGGCCACCAGTGTCTTCTACACAGGTAAGATGGTTTTCAACCTAGACAGTCCACATCAAATGCAAAATATAAATAAAGTAATTTTTCATGTCACTAATCCCTCAGAGCAGGATGAGCACCGACCCAAATAAGTCTTTTCAGTTTAATATGTATAGAAATGCTTTGAATTGTATTTCTCTTTACAACTCTCTTAACAACGCAAAACCCCAGGACTCAGGTGGACTAGTTATGGCATGACTTCTTGTTGTCACACCCTACAGTCATTAAAAAACGTTAACACACACGATAGTGAGCTGACAAGGCTTCCCGTTAAGGTATTCTCTTAATCAAACATGACGGGGACCAAGGTGAGGACTCACTGCACAAATTGTTCAGATTGTGCGTAATGGCGCAGCAATGGTTATCTCCACAAACTCTGCGCACATTTCTCTTCTGCCCTGCAGGGGTGAGCTTCTTGGAGGGTAAGGAGGATGTCTTTGAAGACTGGAGAGAGAAGTTCTTCAACACCTGGAAGGTAAGGGAACGTCAAACGAAGGAAAGTCACCTTCACACATGGTAGCTGCTGCTGCTGCTGCGAGCTCACCACCAGATTAACCCAGATTGTGTCACTGCTGGTTTTCCGCAATGGGCACGACGCCCGGAAGTAAGCGAATATCAGGACGTTTAGGAGTTGAAATCCTGCCAAATGTGGCTCTCAGCGTCATGCTGCTGTAATTGCGGTGTCATGCTTCATGATCCTGGTAATTGTATAGACATTTATCTACAACGACCTATTTCAAAGCAGACTGTTTGTGTGCCTGAGTAGAAGGTCCTCTCAACTACTGAGATGGGTAAATGGGTACCTTCTTACAATTTTGAGATAGCCTACTTGTACTTTGCTTGTGTAATTTTGTTTAACCATACTATTAATGTTTATTTGACTGTTTTATTTATTCCCCCCATTTACTTACTTGAGAGTTGATAAACTAAACCTATTCAATATAGCATTGTTTGAGATGAAACTAGTGTTTCAATAATATTTCAATATAATAATCATTCAATTTTCATTCTCATTATGCTGCATAGTAATATAATACTTGAATACTTATTAAAATGAACTTTTGACTTTTCTTTAACTACATTTTGTTGACACAAATGTTTTGCTTAAACAACATGAGAGCAGAATATTTAGCCTACTTGTAATGAAATAATATCAAACTGTTGTTTTACTCCTTTTAATACGTCAATCAAATGTCACAAGTCATGTTAAGCCCCGACTGAGAAAATGTTTTTTTTGGTAAAGCTTAAAGGTTGAACATGAGCCCAAACGACTCCCCAGTGCACTGCAAACGATTTTATCACACAATTCAAGCAAACAATCATCATAAAAATACAATTAAATGCAAGATACACTTTAAGCCCAACTTGTGTGGCAGTTAATCAAAGAAAACAGGAATTCGTCAAGCTGTTGTTTTGCTCTCTTCCTACAAGGGCACACAGTCCACAACTTTGGGTGTGGTACTTTTAGATGAATAAGAGACATACCACTATAAATATCTTCACTGCATACAGAATCTCATTCTTGCTCTCTTATTATAACCATTGCAAAGCAGAGATTTCCATGGACAGGGATTGTTCAGGTCTTCATAATGTCCTATTTTCACTTTCAGACTGGACTCATGTACTGGCCATTCATGCAGGTAAACATGGAAGCAATGTATTGTTTTGTGCACATCAGTATCTGAGTTGTATTTCTGTTAATAGATTTTTTAAAAAGAAAGACATGAGTTTGAAGACCTTATCTGAAATAAAAGATTTGAGCTTTTTAATTTTAAATTTTTCATAAAATTTAATACTGGTAAGTTTGAAGTTTTAGGCCTCTCTAAGGATGCAAAAGTAAAAAATCTGTCCACATAAAGAGTAAAGTTTTAATCAATATTTGCATCAAATCTGATTAAAATGACACTATTGGTGTAGTATTGACAAGTTAAAGCACATCTAGTTTATCAGAGGTGGATTGTTTTTTTTAATCAGCCAAACACTAATTATACGGATGGGAATGTGCAGACTAATCTCGTAATTAATAACTTTTTTATTAGTCCTGCTTTTATTACAGTTAAATCCTTGATTTTGATTAAATCTCAAAGTCCAGACAGATTTTCTGTCTGTTTTTTATTTTTATCCCAGCATTATGAGATTAATCTGACACATGTTTTTTTTCCCTCATGTGGCCTCACAATGAAAAAAACACAACCTTGACTTAATAGAAAAACTGAGATAATGATCCACACCAAACTTTTTTTGTTGAATCAATATAATTCTCTTTATCTAAGTGAAACGAAACAATCTCTAAATCTTTACGGAGCTGAATAAATTATTTGTTATAAGTCATTTTCAGTGTGAGCAGATATTTTCAGACACACTTTGTAAACTCTGGTCTGTTGACATGAACTGTCAGATTCAATGGTATTAATTTGGTAATTAAGAGAGCCTCAACATGATGATATATTTGTCCTATTTAATATTTCTTTTAATGGACCTTGATTGTGCACTAAACACTAAACAAATTCTCTTTAAAGAACTAATCATATAACAACAGTGGAAACATTAGAAACAAAACTGTCACAATACAGGATCAATCAAAAGGAATTATTAAAATATGTTACTACTAAAATATGTATTGTATTTTGTAATTGGTATTTGACAGGGCTGAATGTTTCAAATGTAATTTGCAACAAAATACTTTAGAGTGGAGTAACTTTGCATTTTCAAAATACTCTTTGATTCTTAAACATAAAACAAGACCAGGTCAAAACCTGGAGCTGGGCCACGGCTGAATTGGGTTGCAAACAATCAACTATACCTTGATAAAGTTTATGTATTTTATTTTGAGACTTGTATTTGAGGGGTGTTTTGCATTTTTTAACAACATACATTTTGTTGAATCTTTGCCCAGTTCTGACTTAGGCTAGTTATAAACTCATACACACAACAAGAACTTTTAATATCAGTCCTTCATCAATTTAATGAAACAAAAAAGAAATAACACTTGAGCCAAACTCTCCCATCACGTGTAAATTATTAATTTTATACAGTTGGAATTACATATTATCAACATTATGTTAGACATGTAATGATATAAGATAATTTACAATCATAACGTCTCCTGAACGTTTTCACTGTTTCCTGTTTCCGTCACAGTTTCTGAACTTTGTCCTGATGCCGTTGTACTTACGAACGGCCTTCATGGGCTGCTGCGCCTTCCTCTGGGCCACCTTCCTGTGCTTCTCTCGGCAGAGCGGCGATGGCACTGCCACCGTGGCTCTGGCCTTCGTCATGGACCCCCGTAAGACCCTGGAGGAGATGCGCGAGGCCCGGCTCGCCCGAAAGAAGCAAAAGGCCCAGAGGGAAAACTAAAGAGAGGAGGAGGGCGCTGCTTGAGTCTGTCACAGGACAAAGGGGTTTTCCTCTTCTGCTTAACCCACAAACTGAAAGCAGCATAAAGAGCTGAGGAGCTGGTTACTGGTTGAAAAAGCAAAACATGGTCACTGAGTACATTTATTTGCCTCATGCACGCACAAGAGTTGGGTGAAGTAATAATAATAAGAAGAAGATAATCCGATGTTGAAAATGGAGATGTGTTGACATTTTCTTCCTGTGCTGAATATTATTATTGCATTTGATCTTTTTTGACGACAAACTATGTTTTATTTCATCAGACTTGTGTTCTTGGTAAAAATGGGAAGCATTTAGATGAAAGAGGATAATAAAACACAGGTGAGACAGGTTAATAAGAATACACCTAAATATATTATATCACTGCATAGGTGGACGACAGTCAACTGATAACTAAAATAATAATATCAGCCCTATATATTGTTCTTTAAAGGAGTATTACACCAGTTTAATACATGAAGCCTAGTTTATTTGACATAAGGGGCAAAACTCCAGTGAAAACAGTAAAATTTCTTCTCTGGTCAGACATATGAAAAAAAAAATCTAAAAATATCATCTGGATGATCTCTGTTTGGGCTTGGGGTTTTATTCACCATGCAGAGAGGTCAGGATATTTTGGCCTTTGCTGCATCAATTTTGATTCCTTATTTTTTTGTTTAAGAATATTTTGAGTGTTTTTTGTAGATGATAGTGCACGAAATGTGGGAATAAAGAGATGGGAGTGAAAAGATACCCGTACATAATCAAAGCGGGACATGTGGTCGAGTGGCATTAGTGCCTTTAGTAGGTCACCAGGACGCCCCAACCATTGTTTGTTTTAAATCTGTCTTTCACAAGTCCCCCATCTTTATGAAAATGTGATCCTAAAGTGCCCCTGTAACGACTGGCACAGCTACAGGACAATTAAGTAACAAACAAATTCTTATACACTCATCAGTATTCAAGCTAAAAATGTCAAGCTTTTCCTGAGGGGGGCGCTGGAGAGAAGGTCACAGGGTCATTAAAATCCAATGGGTTCATCCTCAGGGGAGCACAAACGTGCTCAATAAATTTTAAAGCAAGACAAATATAGATTTCAATATTTCTCATGTGGAAGTGGAGATTTTGTTCCAATGGAGGCTCTAGAGTAAAGAGCAGGTATTGACATAAATTATTAAGATTCCTTCTCAGGGGAACATGTACAGAAAATGACTGAGACAGTTTGCTCTGGATGAACGGGATGGGAGGAAAAATGAAGCAACACTAAAATACAGTGAAGTTAATAGGATGTAGGGACTAAGCCTGGCACACATTGTTTACAGTTGTCGTGATGAACAAATAATGATTTTGCCTCCAAACCACAAAGGCTTGCATTAATGGACTTCTTTCTTTAAAGGGGCCGTTCTGTTATGATGGACTGTGGCTGGTTGCTGTGCTGGTGGCAGGTTTGATGTGAGCCCACAGCGCAGGGAAGCTCCTGAGATCAGATTTAAGGGCTTCATAGTTGTGCCTTCTTTCTGAGACTGTCCTGACCTCAGGTCTGTGAGCTTGGTGAAAGCCTGGTGAAAGTCATCAGTAATAATCAATACAATGAGATATGTGTATATATATATGTATATTTGTGTGTGCACAGATAAATGGTGTTTCTGCGTTTATTTTGGGTTGCACTGATGTATCAGGCTGATTACGTGAGGGTGTTGGCAAAAGGCATCGTCATCTGAGGAGCAAGAATGTGCGCAGTAAATGTCACAAACTCCCCAAGGCGGCTTTAGAGGAAGGATCAGGAAGCCATCAAAAATATTAGAGGGATCAGTAATATAATATTACAGCAGATTTTTATGGAAACGTGGCCATCAGAAACCTTGTCACGTGTTGTTAAAGCAGAAAACTGAACATGATGGTGGTGCTAGACGAAAGTCCAGGGGATGAGCAAAGAATCTGAAAGCATCCTCAGATAATCATGAAAATTCAACAGTTTCATTTTTATAGTTTTGCTTATTATTAACAAATTCCACAAAAGGACGAAAACCAATCAGGTATTTGTCCGTCTCTTAAGAATTTCAGAGCTTCCAGTGTTGTCGGCAGTTCTCAGACCAAAGCTCACTTGTTGCTACTGAAGACATAAATCTGTAAAAACTGGCATCAAGTAAGGCTAAATAATAACCAAACCGCTCACTGATTTAATAGTTTTTGGGAAACTATGAAGCTCTTTGGCTCAAAGGAAGAAGCAAAATCAGGGACACACACACAGTACTTGTTGGGTCTTTTTGTGGGATTTGTTATTAATATGAATAATCTAAACTATCACCAGACTTTTCCTTTAAGAAAATCACAAATCAACTGCAAATCCTCTATAAGATGAATCACTGCTCTATAATTTTATGACATACCAATGATCCTAACCTTAATGCTACACCGGGGCTCATCATGTCATTACCTTCAGATATCAGTGCATCCCACTTGTGTTTTGTCTCCTAGTTTGACCTGTGAAGCTGCAGTTATCTTAATCCTGTCCTCTTACTTGAAACATCACATAGGTTGCCATCAGCCCAGATACCTTATCATGTCATACTTAACCTTTACCGGACCCATTACTCACTCTGGTTAAGATTTAAGGATCTTTTAGTGAAGCTGAAAGATGTGTGAGTTTTACCGTTATTTATCCAGAAGACGGCAAAGAGAATGGAAGATTTCATTGCTGAATATGCAGCACAATATACCACAAGTGAAACATTATGGCTGCATTATTGTACTTTTAAGACATGCACCTGTCACTTACATAGGTATGACCAAGTTTATATACAGTTTTAGAGGTTTGGACACAGCCCTTCTGTAGATATGCTTTAAGTCAGTAACAACATAGGTATTCTGTTTTTCCATGTACAAAACAAAAATAAAACCTCAAAGAATGCTCAATGTTGTTCATTCTACTGTTACTATTATGATATTGTGATGACTGGTTTACAGTGAACGGTGAGAACTTTTGTCTGGTAGTACTTTGATATTTTCAGGAATAAGACACTTATTTGGTGTGAAAACACTTTTGACGAGGGACCAGACAGTTAATCTGAATAAACTAGAGTCAAATTCCTTTTTTTTATAGATGTCTTCTATTCGGTTGAGTAGATGGGATCATAGACACATGTTTTTATGAGATTTGATGGGGAAAGTGTGACAAAGTCAAGCCACCAACAATGAGACTGTACTTTACAGGTTGATATCAATCTTCTCATGTCACGCTCAGAAAGAAAGTAAATAATCATATTTCTCAAAATATTGGACTATTCCATTAACTAAATTCCCTCAGATGTCCCTGAGGGTCACAGTATTCTCCTGGCAGTATAGACCAGACTTTCTGAAACCATGTAGCCCAGATATGAAGCACGGACAGAGAGGATTGGAGTGTGTGTACAACAGCTTTATGCTCTAGTGATGGTGCGTGTGGATTAACGAGGATCACATAGGCCCGGTTAATCCCTCTGAATAGGACAGACTTGACGCTGTGTGACCGCCGACCCCACCAACAGGAAGTGAAATTCACCAATCAAAATCAATGATGCCATCAGGTGGCACGCTCAGACATTAGTTTAACACGCTCTGTTTCTGTAACCCTCAGGAACATTACCACTATTAAGTGGCCAGTGTTGTGTGGAAGTCTAAATCCTAACAGTGTCTGTTTCCTGTCTCCTGTTACTTTATCTGAATAAAACAGTGACTTGAATGCAACAGAAGATCATATTTTGTAAGTTTACATTCTCTCTATATACAATCAAAAATGGCAGCACTGGAAATACATCCAGCACAGTTCACTGTTTTCTGTGTATTGCAGCACTAACAGTAGTGTTGTAGCCTAGATAAAGAAGTTGGTATTTAGTATTTGAGTGTTAGGTTTCAGCAGCAGTAAACAAACACAACATTAAAAGAAAGAATAAGAAATTGCATTGTTTCCAAAAAAGAAAATTAATATATAAAATACAACAAAAACAAGAAACTATATATATAATTATTTTTATTTGACTTGAATATCATACTTAGATACTAAGTCAGTTATGATTATGATCTCATAATTTTATACTGGTAGGCAATCCTATCATTTTTAATTAGTAAATCTTTTTTCATTTTATTTAATTTGCCATCATGACTAACTCATTAAGTATTAAGTCAGTAAGTATTATTTTCTATTTACATTTTTATTTAATAATTTTGACTTACTACCATTACTGAATCACCAACATTTTGATGTTATAATTGCTTACTATTCATCCAATTAAAAATGGGCTTTCACACATATCAGCAACATCATGCTGCATTCAAAGCCTCCCTTGAAAATAATGGAACATCCTACATTCAAATAGTTATGATAGGAAATTAAAGGAAATACCTGGCATTTGTGGCAACACACATCGAAATTTACAATACATTACCTTTATCATTAGTTGTAGACAGAGTTGACGATAAAAGTAACTGTAACCCCTCACTTCAGATGTTATTATCTTTGAAAGGTGCTTGGATCTTGGAAAATATTCGACAGCACTTGAAGGCAGCACCGGCCTCAGGCACTCCATCAAAATGTCTAGACTGTGCAGATGATGCAAACCCCCTTCTCACAGTGACATCAACCTGATTGGACAATATTCCTCATCCCGCCTCTAAATCTTTGATTGACAAACACTTAACCAATAGCAATAGGCAACGAATCTGCCATCTAACTTGTGATTGGTGAGGCGGTCCGGAGAGAACATGAATGGCAACTTGTATTGTTCGACGTCTTCCCAAGACAGTGGCAACTTTGCGGTTTCCAACTCCGGGAAAGTCCTTTAATAGTCTTTCATCGCTTCACTTTTACATTTTACCGGCAAAGTTTGTCGGTAGTAATGTCGGCTTATGAAGAGGATTTAGAAAAATAATTATTAGGTTAACATTGCGTCAAACGAAGCTAACTGTTGAGCGTAAGTAACAGTCGTGTTGTGTTTAACGTTATCCCAGCTGGGATTTAAATGGTTAACGCTAAACTCCGTTAGCTGAACTAGCTAACTTATTTGCATTTACAAGCTTATAACATTCTTCTAACTCTGTTATACTAAGTTGCCGAAAGTTTGAGCGTAATAGTTTAAGTCAACCCTCTGCAATATTTATAAAAGCAGGTGTTTCTAATAGTAAACCGTATTAGGTTATCCGTTATCTTTAGATTCCCCTTGTTCAGCTTGCTGTGACCAGACTCCGTATAAATCTTGTAACCAATTTAAGTAATGACTGTCTTAATTGCATTTATTGCATTTGACTTAAATTATTTAAATATGAGTAATGAATCGATTTAATATATTCTTCAGTTCGGCATACAACCAGTAATGAAAGAAACATTATTTACTATGGCTAGGTTAAAACTAACTCGCTTGAACCTAACGTTAAATAACTTAAGTTACACAGTTGAGACCATGGAGGACGGCGACGAACAAAATATGAAAAGATTTTTTTAATCTGAAATATAGTGATACCTGATGGTTTACTCAGTTGCCGAATTAATGTGAAAATCCTGATAGATAGTCCGAAATAATTTCCTATAATAACTAGTGATTTCCCATTAACCGGTACAAGGTTGACGTTAAATTGGACATTTTGTAAACGGATTTCTGTCCAGCGGAACTTGTCTAAATGCCTTGTTTTAATTGAACCACAGACCAGTGTTGGTGTGTGACAACTGGAGATGGGGGATCCGGAGCCTCCAGAATTTGGGTCCCTGGAGGAAGAGCTGGAGTACTGGAAGGAACAGGCTGCCAGGCACCAACAGAGGTGTGTGTACCCCCCAATATAAAATAAAGCTGGGCCATGTGCAAAGAGTATTTCTTAGTTTGCCTGTAGTGTTTTTTTCCTGGTCTTAAAGGATGATCCAAGTATGTCTACATCTTTTAGCTGACCCAGTTGATGATCACTTTTGAAAGCTTGTTGTAATGTTTTATATGTATTTGATTATATGCCTTCCATCTCAGTTCTTTACCCACTCCATGAATAAATTAAGAAGTCCAAGAAGTCCTGAAAGCTAATATTTTTTTATCTTGTTACATGAGTTAGTATTTTGTCAGAATAAGTTAACTAACATAATTTATGTGCACAACCTAAGTAAAATCATCTTTCAGGACTTCTGGGGCTCCGTAATAAATTCTGAAAATACAACCTTTTCGCTGCTCTTCAGTTCAGTTTATAGAAATGTGAGTCTGTACACACTCCTGTAGCACAAACAAATGGGAACCTCAGAATGTTTTCCTATTAAACACATTTATGTGATGTTGAAACTTTCGAGTTTAATCCATAGTGCCCAGAGCTTTCTTTGTTTTGTTGGGAGAATTATCAGGTTATGTTGTTTGTCCAAACCTATCTGGTCTAGAATTATCCTGGCAAAACCTCCTCTTATAACAACATTTTGGTCTGATTGTTTTGCTGAAATTCCAAACCAATAATCCAAGCTGAATGATGGAGGTAACAAACACATAGCTAATATTCTGTGTTATTATTCATTATGTATGCAGTGCGGAGGAAGCCCAGGAGGAACTGCAGGAGTTTCAGCAGATGAGTCGGGACTATGAGGTGGAGCTGGAGACGGAGCTGAAACAGTGTGAGGCACGAAACCGTGAGCTTCTTGCTGCCAACAACCGCCTCCGCATGGAACTGGAAAACTACAAGGTGCGGAGGACATTATCAGTTATCAGATACTGGTTAACTAAAGGACGTTCAGAAATAATATGCAGGAAGAAAAGGTTCTGTTACGTGAGTCATTGTCTACATGGTTTTATAGCCAACACTGACGCATAAAGCTGCGGTGTCGTAGTATCATGTCTTAACATTCAACCAACTGACCCATTTAGGGGATTTGAGTGTGGATTTCCATACCCATCAGCTGATAGTAGGTCTAGTTTTATGGCCTGTGCTGAATAGACTTCACTGGTGCTCTTGTCTGAACACACACACAATGCATTTAAACTCATGCACACACTCACACGCAATTTCACAGAGAGTTTATTCAGGGCAGAAGAAGGCAGCTGAGGGCTCTTGCTTGGCCTTTGTCTGGCGGGGATGTCGGTACTTCCCATGAGACCTATCCCAGTCATGTCATAGTTCCCTCGCCTGCTTTTCTCTCTTTTAAAAAAACATCCATTTTTTCACTCTACTGAGGTCACAAGAGGGATGTGCTCAGGCAAAACAAGCAGCAATACAAACACAAAAACATGTTAAACTTAGAAGATATGGAGACTGGTTGCAGTCTGGTGCAGGGTCCCGGGTGCAAGGCTGTAAGTGAGGTCATTGTGTTTGGCGGCCCAGATCCACGATCCATCCTAACTCGTGGTTGTGCACATTTCAGTTTCCGTAACCAGCTGCTTATCGCATGTTCTGCGCCTTAAATTCAAAGCACTAAAAAGTTTGCATGACAAGGATTCAGGCGTAACAGTTACCCACAAAAGTATCTGCAAACGTGGTGGAATAAAGAAAGACTGACCCGGTGTGGCTATGCGTTTTGACAGATAAACACAGGTCTCCATTAGAAGCCTGTTTTTTTTAGTTTTTTTTTTTTAGAGACTTTCTTTGGATGTATAAAACCTTTCGCCTGCTTCAGCTGAGCTGCTTAGATTGTGTGTACAAATATAAATGTTAATCAAACTTAAGGCAATATGGACAATGCTACATGTCGTTAGATTCTCTACAATTCAATCGTTCAGTACAGTTAATTTTATGGGAACCATGAGCACCAAAGTATAATTCATTCAGATTTACCGGCATGGTAAACAAGATAGATGAAAAAGACACGGTGACTCACTACCTGTTGAAGTGGTCATAAAGTCTGAATATGTGTCCATTCCTTGATTATTTATATTCCTTTAGTCCTTAAGAGCACGCCGATCAAAAGAATCACAAAATATTTCAGAAAGAGTAATCTAGGTTGAAATAAATACAGTAACCTTCGTAATCTTTCTCTCTAATGACAATGTATTCATTATATTTATTACTGTGCGCCAGAGATGCAGCTCCTCTGTGATTCTGAAGCAAAAAGGGTTTCAATGTCAAATAAATTGACAGATTTTACATATTTTATGTAGTTTTTGGTGTCAGGTCTAAGGAGTAAATGGGAAAATATTCACACATACATAAAATTAAATTCAGTTTAGATACCTGGACGAACTATAAATAAGAAATATGACAGTGTTTACCTGTGTTGTTAAGGTGACAATGAAAAAATCTTATGTATGTTATGACCAGTATGCAGACAATTCTTGGTATTTAGCTAAAGCATGCTGAAGCTTGACAGCGTGTCACGTTGTTTGGTACCTGTTCTCTGTTCCTACCTCATCCAGCTGTGGGCCTCTCAAGCCCTCCTGGAAGCTCAGCGCAGACAGATATTTACCAAGTAATGTGTAGAAATACGCAGCTCGTGATTAAAAACAACCAGCAACACGGTTACGATGATCCCTCACAGGGTCTGTGTATGGTACAGAGCCTCCTGAAGTAGTCATCCATGTTTTCATTATGTGTTGTTGTTTAATATTCTGTTAGTGCTGCAAAGCTAGATGTATAAAACATGTAACGTCTGTGCACCAAAAGTGTTTTTCCTGGTAAGGCGCCACAAGCCTTCAGGTTTTAAGAAGAGTAAATGTAAGCTTTCATTAGCTAGATATTCTTTTAATAGCTAAATGTTTTTTTGTTTAATTAAATTGCCTCAAATGGTTGAAATATTTGAATAGTTCTTTCAAATATCCATTTAGCAGTTATAATTTGAAGCGGAAGTTCCCCTCCTGCCTTTGTAATCTCTCCTTTTTTGTTTCATATTCTTTCTTCTCCTGACACTGTGGTCGACCTTCTGACAGGAGAAGTATGAGACTCAGCACTCGGAGGCCTTCCGGCAGATCTCCAGCCTGGAGGGAGACTTGGCCGAGACCACAGCCATCAGAGACCAGCTTCACAAATACATCAGAGAGCTGGAGCAGGCCAACGATGACCTGGAGAGGACCAAGAGGTCAGAAGGCGCTCAAGCAGAGATGGTGGAAGACAACTTAAAGGATCATTTCTGTATTTTTAAACCTGGGCCCAGTAATTTCACATATTTTGGGTTAGAAATGACTAGAAAGTACGAAAGTACTCTACGCAGTAGAGGGCTTCAGCCAGCAGCAGAACCGGCTGCAGTGGCTGTGACGTATCCACGTTACACCCTTTGTTTTTAAAACCTTAATTAACGTAAAGACAAATAATGCAGAATGTTTAACAAACCTTATCGTGTTGATTGTTAATACATTTCTTACTTTAAAGGACAGATATGCAGTGTGCTTCTCCACCAGCTGCCTTACTTACTTGTAAGTTTTACAAGTAACCTAGCAAGCAGTGCTGCAGAAAAGTAGCCTAGCTATGGCCAGAAACGATATATACAGAGGAGACATGGCACTTTAAGAATCCTCAATACAACAATAGGGAAAGCCCTTAACACCAAAGATTGTGGTTGTCCCGCCCCTCCCGCTAGAAAGCCAATCGCCTTCTTTTAACAGCCGAGGCGGGAAACATATTTCAGCCAATCGCGTGGTTCCTCTTACGTAAGGGGTTTACTGCCAGGTGTCACTACTACTACGCACGCACAGTTCAAGTATAACCGGTCAGGAAGTTTGCCTTTTAAACCTTATTTTGTGCCAAATTTGTCCAACTTTTTCAGCGATTTTTATTTATTTATTATATTTTACTGGTGATTCTCTTCATCCAGTTTATTTTTCCCGGTGACCAGTAACACTGCAGTTCTGGCTCTCTCCCCATTCATTCAGATAGGAATTGTTAGTCCAAAATAGCTGCCCGGAGGCGTTGCCAAGATGGCTGGCGAGTGGCGTGACTTGCCTATAAGGACTTTGCTGTGGCTTTGGCTGCTTTCGTCAGATACGTGACGCTCAGCACTCACAAATCTGTTTTACGCTGTGTGTTATTCAGGGCAACCATCATGTCACTGGAGGACTTTGAGCAGAGGATGAACCAGGTTATAGAGAGGAACGCCTTCCTGGAGAGCGAGCTGGACGAGAAGGAGAATCTCCTGGAGTCTGTCCAGAGGCTGAAGGACGAGGCCAGAGGTACAGCTTCACCAAAACTAACAAGTTTTACAAACATGTGCTGTCATGGAGGCACAGATTTGACCTGGCTGTCAGGTTTACATTATCTAAACACAAACCTCAGCAGATATTTCAGTGGTGAAATCACCATTTAACAATATAAAAGTTGTGTGTTGAGATGACATGATGTCCAAGTCTTTAAAGTGCAATCAGCTAATTTATGGTGTTTACAATTTTGTTCTAAAAGAGTCATGGAGTAGGTTAACACAAGCAGCTATTGTAACACATATATATGCGTATAACAAGAAGAAGAAACATGGTGCCAGGGGATCAAATTAGAGCAAAGACAGAATCCACCGTAAATAGGGGAGAGCAGGGAGCTCTTTACATTCAGGGGAAAATAAAGGTTTCGGGAAGACAAAGGAGGAAGAAGAAGTACATTGAATTAAATCAATAGCTTCTAAAAGCATTGTTAAAGACTGTTAAAGATTGTTTGCACTGCTCTCATAATGTGCAACTTATCTAAAGAGTTGAGCCTAGTTCGATTTTTAGCCCGATTTGCAGCTCGGCGAGCTCAAATCAGCGGTTAATCGGCGGTCGGCAGTCGTTATGTGTGAACTACTGAACGACGAGTCAAAACAGCTCCCCGACACATTTCTGACAAATCGCCGACGTCTGCCAGATATCTAGCACGCCAAATATCTTGGGGAGTCGGCCGACTCGACATCCACATCCAGCCAATGAGAGCAGGCAGCTATTATTTCACCGCAAAAGACTTAACTCACCTCCAGCTCTCTCTGTAACTCAGACAATCTCTGCTACCTGTGTGTGCTAATCCATTCTTTCATCCAGATTCTTTGTCTTTACAATTGGTGTCTTTAAAATAACAAACAGCTGTTTTGTCAGCGTCGGGTGACAGTTGCTGTCAGCTCGTGTAGTCTGGTGTTTTTTCGCCTTACTTCATGTCCTGCATGGCTGCTGGAAGCCATTATTTTAAAGTCTCGGTTGCACGTCTGTAACCGGCCCCTAATGTTTGTCGGTGTGTGTGTCAGACCTGAGACAGGAACTTGCGGTGCAGCAGAAACAGCAGGTCCAGGACAGGAAGCCGTCCCTCAGCAGTGCAGTCAAGGAGCCTTCCTCTTCCTCCTCGGCTGGTTTTCCCACCCCGCCCCTCACCCCCCCAGTCAAAAGAACCGAGGAAAAAAACCCGTCTGCGTCCTCTAACCAGCCGGTCCCATCTGCCGCCACACCACGCAGACCTCCAGGATCAGCGGAGTCCTTCACCACCCCACTGACCCCCATCAGCAGAGGTCGGTTCATCACACACCAGTATCCAGTGCATGCATGTCCACATACAGTCCTGCTGCTAAAATCCAGACAAGAGGAGCTCTTAGTTTACAAACATGTTCATACCTTCATCTGGTTTGCCTTTGATTACCAGGCTCACAAAAATTAACCGTTATGAACAGCAGCAAGTGGTTTGCAGACATTTTGCCCTGGGGTTTGCTTATCAGTCAAAGTGCTACAGGCTATCGTGTCTTAGTGCTGAAGGTTGCTGGTTGAAGGTTGTATGCAGCAAGGATTTAGAAGTATCACGTCTTTATTAAGGTAACTAAATATCATTTAAGAGTTGGTGCATTAATAATACGGCAATTTACAAAGCATTTTGATTTTTTTGTTTTTACCAACAATATTATAAACATATTTTTATTTTTATTCAAGATAACCCATTTCATTATCATACGTTAGTTTTGATAGATTAATATAAACCCATTCCTTTTTTCTTCTCCGTTGAATCTTATCAATCGTCATACTATACGTATTTATTGAAACTTAACATCAAACTCTTTGTATCTCTGTAAACTCACATCTCACAGTTTATGTCTTTTGTTGCTAAAAAAACATCTGGTTTAAAAAAGTTACACAAAAGGAGGGCGCTTGTTCTGGCATTGTTTGAAGGCGAGAGGTGAACAAACAGGAAACCGGGAACAAGATACGTGTGAGTACATGAGATCCTCAGAAAGAGGGGACACACAGCTGGTAGGACCACCAGCTGGTTCACCAGCTTCGTCTTTATGATGGTCTGTTCAAGGCGTATTTTAGGATGAGTCGGGGACGGAGTGTTCCAGTCTCCGGACAATCCAAGCAACTGTAAGCTTCCGTCACCACAACTGAGGGCCGGCCTCTCCATTCGTTAGATTGGACAATGGAGAAAAAAACGTGAATGGCGTCGGGTGCTTTTCCGCTCAGAGTTGAATGTTTTTTCAACTCCTTCAAAAAACGCAAGGCGCCCCAAAATGCGAGGCACCTCTCACTTCAAAAAAAGCGTTCTGTCTGATCAGGGCCTAAAAAAACTTTCTTCTGGGAAATTTGTTTCTAACGCTTTTTAACCTATTACCAGAAAATACCCAGTTTAAAGTGATTGTTGCTTTAATTTTAAGCTTTCAATGCCTCAAAAAGTCAAAGTGTTGTTCCTTCAAAGAGACCGTGTTCAGCACAGAAGTGTCTGTAAACAAACCGCTCTAGTAGAAAAGAATATCTGTACAGACTGGAAGTGAAGAGAGAAACTGCTGACTGTGCTGCAGATAAGCAATTGTGTATTTAAAGAAAAAACAGGCGGTAAAACTGCTGCAAAGATGCCAGATGTTGATTCTTTTCTCCCACATCAAATAAATAAATGATTAAATAAGTTACCAGGCAAACGATGGACTAGGAAGCCTGAGAACTGAGGTCTAATTTTAAACAACGTACTGAAACACCACAGGCCAACTAATCAATTAGCTGATCCACCACAAATTCTACAGCACTTTTGACAGTAATTTCAAGTAAATGATCAAACAAAGATCTCAAAACATTCTCGTTTTTCTAAATGTGGGGATTGGAATAATTAGAAAGATGAATATCTCTGCATTCACCAGATCGATTGTTTCTGCAGGTGAAAGCCTCCCTGGGACTCCCCTCACCACGTCGGCCAGGATCTCAGCTCTGAACATTGTTGGAGAGCTGCTGAGAAAAGTCGGGGTAAGAACCGCACTTGTGATTATTGACCCGGGACTCGAAGGATCAAAGAGAACTCAGTGTTTCGTGACTCAGCTGCTGATTTGGAGTCATGTGACGCTGCGGGGCGTTTCTGCTTTTAGTCTCAAATACACACAAACTGCTTCTTCTCGAGAGCCGGAGAGTTTATTGGGGTTTTTTTATAAGTAACATTATGCACAAATAAACACACAACACCCAATCAGTAATTGATCCCAAATAGATGAGTACAAAACTGACAACCCTCAGCATCTGCTTTCAGACAAACATCTGCACTTCCTGAACTTTAATAAATGTTTTTTAAATTTTGTGAAGACGTTCAGGTCTGCAGACGGTTGATCCCAACGACTTTGTTGATGGCCGGACTTTCACTCCGTTTGTGGTTCAGAGTGAAGTGTCTAGATAACTACTGGGTGTATTTTGGTGTAAACATTTATGGTCTTCATAAAGTAACGACAGGCCTCCTCAGTACTTGTACTGTACTTTGTGTGTGTTTAGCGCTACTTTGCATTTATAGACTGGACAAATTGAGGATGTCTAAACTGAAATGACGACCAGTTTCAAACATACTAGAGATAGTGTGTCTAAATGTTCAGAAAAAATAAAGACCATTTGTTGTAACTCTCACATGACTTCACATGATGACCTCTCTGCTGACGCCATCCTCACACAACTAAACCCTGTAACACTTCCACAACATGGCCAGTTGTTACATTTACTTCCCCACAGCTGCTAGAGATGTCAACCTCACCCATTTAACCCATTTCACACTTTTGTTTATAATGAGCATTATACTAGTGTGGCTCTCCTCATCCATTCCCATTTTCCTGCCGGTACTGGTGCAGGTTAGAGTTCTCTCAATAGCTCAGCATAACATCGAGATAAACATTAGGGTGACAGCGATGGCTGTGTTGTTGCTGGAGGTGCTTGAACTGTTCTGCACTTCTTGTAGAACCTGGAGTCTAAGCTGGCGTCCTGTCGGGAATACGTCCACGAGCAGACAGCGAACCGCAGAGGCCACGCTGGTGGACAGGGGGCGGCGTCGGGCCAGAACAACTCCTCCGAGACCCATCCTACTAATGGCTTCTACAACAAGGGGTGAGATGCTCTGTGCTGTACGGCAGGTTAACAGCTGCAGATCTCATGTCCAGACTAGTACAGCAATCCAGCAATGTCGTATTACCTGTTAATGGTCTGTGAAACAAGGAAAATATTTTTAAAAAACTGTCCAGATAGACAGAAGCTGGAAGAGATTGAATTAAAAATCACAGATTTTGCCGTGTTTGTTGTGTTTTACAGGCTGGTGAAGAGGTTAGACTTCGGAGGGGGATCCAAGCTGCTGCTGTGAAAGTGGAAACGTCCTCCATCTTTAATCCTCCTCTGAGCTGCTCGTTTCTTCCTGTCCTGGATCTCCCAAAAGTTTAACGGTACTGTGTGTTCATCACACGCGCTGCTCTCACTGGGAGCTGCAGCGATGAAGTCGATGGATACGTTTGCTACGGATACTTTGGGATGTTTGTTTACCAGCTCTGCGCAGTCAGAGCTTTTGTTTGTTTGCTTCCTTTCAGCACTCGCACTTACCTTGAACTCACTTACGGGACTTGCATGTCACACCACCTCGCCTGCTTTCTGTTCCTTTACCTAAGTGTTTTTCCTCTTTTTTTTTCCCGCTCAGAAGGTGTGTTAAGACTAAACACAAAGCACATTTTCGACACGACATGACTGCATACAAAAGACACTAACAGATTCACGTTGAGAAGAAAACGCTTCCACTCTAGGTAAAAAAACAAAACAATCTGCAGTTATGCTAAAGCTATACTACTTAAATACCAGGGTTTCACACATACGTGAATCTCTGTCAGATCCCAAGTGTGACGTGTTTTTTAGCAACTCTCCAACACAAACACATGAACCAACTTATTTATGAACTATGAGCGAGACAGAAGCTTTATCGTCTTCATGGGCTCCCGAGGCGGATTTCAATCCGTCTTGAATGCTTCATGGATGCTTTAAAATTTGCTTTCTAGATATCTGACCACCGTCTGATCCGTCCAAGAGACATGAGGTGACCAAGTGTAAGTTGGGTCAAGCAGCAAAAAGGGAAACCAGAGGAACAGGTGGAGTTCCTGTTTTAGTTTTGACATCGGACTGAGCCGTAGCAGCTGGCACCTTTTTGTCTGTACTGTCACGTTCATTGATTGTTAAACACAGTTTTCTAAACATGCCAAAACCAAAGTGAACGTTTGCTTGATGTTGAGTTTAAACACACCTTACGGGCGTCGTAGTTCTGAACACTGGAGGGGCACTTTTATCCACACGAGAGGGGAGGAGAAGGTTTTTGAGAACGTCTTTAAAAGCTACTTTTACAGTCGGCCTGTTCATTTGTCCTCAAGAAAACACATTTGATGGTTTATATCTCTCCACAGTTGCATTTGTTAAATGAGGACCTGGCAAAAAAAGTAAGAAAATAATCTAATCAGACACATTATATGTTCAGAAACACCCCTCTGTAAGCCTTAGGGTTTTAATGAACTGTGTTTTTAAGTCAATATCACACAAGGAAAATTACTTATTAAACTTATGAAGTTGTGTGTGGGGGAACATTAATTTTCTGCCTTTCAAGAGACATTTCTGAGTGGAGCACATGCCAACATCCTGTGGCCATCAGTTCTTAAAGCTGCCTTAAATAACGTGCTACTGTGTAAATAGTGAAATGTGAGAAGAGTCGCTTGTTAGTAATTAAGAGACGCGTCACCATCTCTGCAGCTCTGTGTTTTTAAGCCTCATTTAACTCTGTTGTACGGCTCAGTCCGTGTACGACTCACCTCAAGCTTTCTGGCAAATTTTGATTTTTCCGCTTGTTTTTCAGCTGACTGAGTTGCTTCTTCTCCCCGTGTGGCTGAGATCAGCGTCAGGTTTATTAGGTATGTACCGATCAAGGTTTTTTTTGGCCTTGATCCTGGTCTGAGTCTAATTTGATACTTATATTTACAAACTAATAAAAATTTGTATAAAAGCAAAAGGTTTGAAATATTGATTAAATATGTATCTGGCACTTGGATATGAGATATTCTTGATCCCCAGAGGATACTAACGTCACCTGACCTCTCCTCCAGCACCTTCAAAAAACCCTTTCACACTAGAAATTTCTAATCTAATGTCTAATATCTAACGAG